>APFE031244026.1:0-14451 GCA_000404065.3 Pinus taeda
TCTGTATATTAATGATTGAGTCATGTAACATTACAAAGTACAATGCTTATCACAAGCAATCCAGTACTAGCTCCACCTATTACACACAATACAGCTCAGATCTGAATCAATCACTGGCTCAAAATCTCTTCCGCTGCTTGCCTGCCTCTGCTGCTCAATACCTGCACAAGAACCGGTGATAATTCCAAGGCAGCCACGTCTTTCCTTGGCTAAATCACGTGAGAACAAGCTACAATGTGGGGAAACTCATTGGCATACTCAATCCTTGTGCAAGATCTGATGCACAACTATAGTCACAACTGATAGCGATCTGATTCTCTAACACCTGTCCCTACTGAACTGAACATGCACTGACATGCAACTGAGTTAACTGATGTATTCATTAGTTGTATTATGAGTTAATAACTTGTGAATTAATTAATAACTAATTCACCCAACTCATCTCTAGTCTATTTGCCAGTTAGACTAAATACAATCAGTTTAACAAAGCTAAACTGAACACAACTCCATCAACTGCACCTCCAGTCCACTAGACTCAACTCACTTGAGTTCTAACTGAAGTCCTGCATGCAAATATTAGTCATCCCATAGGTAACCACGTATTTCCTTCTGGGATCTGCATGTACCACATCCATAGCTCATCCTGAAGTGCTCCAAGAGAATAAGACAAAGTTTATAGTCTAAATATAATTGTGAGATAATAATATTTGACTTTTCTATATTTAAACTGAGCAGTCACTCCGCTATGATCTAAAAATAGAAGTCCATCTATTTTTCCCAACTTGATCAATTCTCCATAAATAGCAACCTGCAATCCATAGACATGATCCATATGTCTAAAAATAGACATAGTCTAAAAATAGACTTGCGCCAAAAATAGCCTGCAGGACCACTTAGTGAAGGCGAATCCTTTCCACTAAGCTCCATCATCTTGTTGCATTCTCAACAAGCATTTCTTGTTGCACACTTTTCAACAAGCTCTTATCAGATCTCTCCTTAACCAAGAAGAACCTATAGTGGAGCTAGAGCCAGAACAATAAAATGAGGAAGAATACCAAGTATAAGATCCCTTGAACAAAGAATATCAAATCAATGTACTGTGGGATTTCTATACAAATGAGAACGATGAATACAAAGGATATAGTATGGTAGAAATCCACACTAATGAAATCCATACACGAACTAAAGGACCACTTGCGGGTGTGATAAAGCCTGTAGACCAAACAAAGAAAGATGTGCATCCTTTGAAGGCATTTGCTCCCAAAATTCCTACTGGGAATGGTAAACCTAGTGGATATTCCAATAGTATTCCAGTTGCAAACTATCGAGAGAAAGAGAATACACCTCCAATGTAAATGAGAGAGTTTAAGGATCCAATTTCGGATCACGCCTTCCCACTAAAGAACTTTTGGTCCACCAAAAGACTGATATACTAATTTGAGCAGTAAATGAGAGTAACAACAATCTCTTCTTTCAACCTCCCTACACTTGCCTTCGCATAGTGCCTCTGAGCCAAAATCTCTAACCACTTCCCTTCTTGGATGGGTTGTTGTCCCGGGAAGAAAAATTTTCCTCCTTGACTTCATGCAGAACTCCTGCTGTGAAGTTTACAGAAGGTAGTTTGAGCTTCTTTGCCTTGATCCTTGATCCAAGGTGGCTCAAACAAATGTGAAGTACATCTGCTCCACAAAACTTTCATTTGTACATGTTTGAAAAGCTGCCAACAACAACTATTAACAACAACAGGCATACAGATAACAACTGCATGGGTTAACTCCTGCTTCAACAAAGAAACAGATTTCACATCTTCTGAACCCTTCCATGTATTATATCTGCATACAAATGATTAGCCAATAAAACATGCTTTACAACAAGCGACCCTTCAAGTCAAGCATGTAGGAAGTTAATGTTCCAAACTAGTGACTAGGATCCCCATGGTGGAAATTATGGATTCCATAGAGGTGCGGTGATTCTACCAACACCCCCCCTCAAGCGCAACTGGGGGGAAATCGAACCTGGGTCTAAGCTCTGATACCACCTAATCTAAAAATGATGTTCTTAGGCTTCTTGTCTAAATTATGAAAACCTCTCTCACTTCCAAAGCTTTAAATTTTCCCAAGTCTATTTGATTAACCAATGCGGAAATACGAAATGCTTGATAATTTGGCTATACGCTTGTATTTTTTTTCAACTAATTATTTACTTTAGAGTCTATTATTTGTGTGGATATGGGAAGGTACTTAAACTAATATATAAATGCATATAATAATAGTTAAAGCAGCAATAAAAACAAACACATAAGACAACAATATAATATCGATTTCACCCTGATATCTTGGGCTACATCTCCTTGAGCTCTAATCAACTTGATTAGGCTCTCTGGGATTATGGAAATAGTTCTTTTACAAGTGCTAAACTTAACTCCAATTTTTTATACAAGAACATTGGGTTCAGAACACCATCTTATCCCTTGGCTCTTTGAGCTCTTTGGATTTCTAGCTCTAGCACTTGGCTCTAGCTTTGGCTCTTGCCCTAGTTGTGGCTTTGGCTCTAACTCTAGAACTGTGGCTCCAGCTCTGGTTCTGGCTCTCAACTCTCGCTTATGGCACTCGCTCTGGCTCTTGGCTCTGGATGTGGCTTGTGGCTCTCTTCTCTGGCTTCTCTAAGCTCTTTCACTCGGCCTTTACATGCCTCTGTGAATCGCTCGACCTCGAAGCAACTCCAACAATAATATGCTGTTCTCGATTGAGCTCTCTGGCTTTTCCACTCGACCTCTGAGTGACTCCCCAAACTCTGTGCATTCAGCATCTTCTTGTTATTTGCTTTTTTTCTCCTCTACTCTCTGTCTATTCGTGGCTCTTAGAACCATTCCATTCCCTTACTATTTGTTTCCTCTCCTGGCTCTTCAGACCGCCTGCCTCTATGCTGGAATTCCCTACTTTCCGTCATCATCACTGTAACACTTCACAAAGAGGTGGCCACTTGTCTCCTCACGAGTTGTAACATCTCTTCCTCAAATGGTTCATTACTTCGGTTACTCTTTGAAATGATGCACAATTATTGCTTTTGCATTAATTGTGCAAAAGAGAGCTCTTCAATCTCATAGCAATCGAAAATATGAAAATGATGCAAAAATAAAAATAATAATGGAGTAAAAATCATCCTTTCATGCAAATTTTATCGAACAAAACTTCTTACACTATGATTTAATGAAAATTATTTGAATGATGCTAAAATAGTGTTCAAGAAAAAGAAGAACCAGTATACCATTCAAGTTTTCAAGATAATGGAATCTATCATGGGGTAAATGGATGAAAATTGTTATCAACTACAACAAATTGCAACATAGTAATTAGAGTATAGGAATTACAAATTTGAATTTTTTTTTTAGTAATTTATATCTTACAGTTTTTTCCTTCTAGAACATCCAATTCTAAAATTTCATTGTACATGAAAAAAACTGATATTATTGTATGATGTTTTTATTTCACTGTGTAATGATTTTGTGGCTCAATACTTCCAATGGACTTTCCACCCATCAAATATTATCACTCTTTCCAAAAGACCTAGTAGAGAATAATTCCATAAACTTGCAAGAAAGGAGAAAAATTGGAAAAGAGAATAAAATTTGTATATTCACTAGTGATCAATACATAAAACAACTAAGTTAAGCTTAACTTCATGCAAACACTCAAGCTAACTAAAATTAACTAAAGCTAAGTATGCTTTATGCTATGTTAATGTGCATGCACACCACATGGAACAACTAAACGTAGCTAAAGCTAAGTGTGATTTGTGTTATGTTAATGTGCATGTACACCACATGCAAGCACTAGAGCTAGGCTGTCTGCTATGTACATTAAACCCAAGCACTAAAAGTTAACTATGTGTACTTTATGCTATGTTAATATACATATACGCCAACACGAGAAAATAATAATTTGCCCAAGCACTAAAGTTAACTATGTGTACTTTATACTATATTAATGTACATATACACCAACACAAAGGAAATAATAACTAGCAATTGCACCACATGTTGCAATGGGAACGTTGTAAGGCAAGAGCGTAGGAAAGAGAGAAGATGGAAGTCAAAATTGTATGCAATTTTTCCAAAGTTAAATTTTTCATAATATAGTTATATCATGGATTATAATTGCAAGATGGATTCATTAGTAAAATCACAATTTGTAGAATTAATAGACTATTTTATTGAATGTTTCATCATTTCAATAAAAGGTAGGATGATAACCATGCAAATGAGAATTAGGTCAGCCACAACTTGCATTTTTCAAACAATTATGTTAATTGAGAATTTTGCCAAAATGGCGTACACAATTATATAAATAGAAAAATCTAAAAAGATATCAATTATGAATTCAATTATTTATAGTTATATTTCTTTTTCCTTTCCACAATATAAAATGTGAACAACTAAATATATATTTTACTAAAACACATGATGTACATTAAGTTCTTTTAGTTCCTTTGAGTGAAGTGAAAATCTCTTCGTGCAGTTTGGAAAGCCCTTGAATGGAGTCCATACCAATAGAAAAATGTCTCTCATGAATAGCAACAATTACCAAATACCAATAAAACATTGATTTCAACCTTGACACCATTTAAAAATGCAAACAACCAGCATAAAACATATATTGTAAATTCACCGTTTTAGCAGTTTGATGCCTACAAGATCAAAATATGGAAGTAAAAAATGCCTTGAAGTAAAAGAGAATGAATGAAAGAGAACCATACATCTCGCACCACTTATGGTAATGTGGTGTGACCCTAGGAACATTGTCATGAGAAATATTCTGCATTGGTTGCGCATGAGCCTCTTTTAGAAGTTGTGTGTATTATGGCACGCTCCCAGAGAGTATTTGGTAAGGTTGACCTCTTATCCCTTGGGCTGTATAGACCTTCTGGAATGCATAAGGCCTCTATATCAAGTTTCTGAAGATTTTGACAACTATGTTCCCAGACAAAATAAATAAAATGGAAACCAATGCTTCAACATTGTTTCTGATCGCATCATCCATATTCAAAACCTCACACAAAGCTATAGTACTATTACAGGGCTACGTCAGGGTGATTGCCCATAGTTCTCTGCATCAATGAAATTTTCACAAAAATGAGCCATGAGACAAAATTTATAGGTGCAATTGGGCCCTGAAAATGCAATGAACTACACTCAACTCTAAAGTATGATGATCAGAACCCACAGTTTGTATTTCATCAAACCATAAAAGGTATCTTCAATAACTACTTACATTTCTCCCATAATTATCATTTCGTGACTTTCTTCTTGCTTTTGATTTTTATTTAAAAAATTATTATTGGGTTTAAGTGTGCTCAACGCTAATTATTAAACACACGATATGTGGTAATTTAATGATTCACTTACAATATTTATATCTATACCTTAGGATAATGTGATATCATTTCAATTATGAAGGTGATTCCAAACAATATACGTTGTAATATGGCAATGTGCCCATTTTGGGTCGGCAAGCTTTGGCATTATCCATTTTCCTTCACACACTGGGATTTGAATGTATGGACAACCTTTGCAATCTACACCATTTGTCTGTTAATTACATGTTGAAGGAAATAATCCATGGCTTTTGTTTGTCAATTACATGTATGGAAAAGATTATCTCTAGCCAAAAAGACAATCCACTTATAATAAATAGGTCTAACTAAAAAAGTTCTTATCAATATGATTTGAAAATACTCTTTGATGTATAAAGTCTCTGCCACTCTCCCCATAACATGTTTTTTTTCCATTCTCATTTTCTAAGAGTATATAGAAAATTCATGTGGAAAATTCATGTGGATGGCCATGCCTGTGGATACCAAGAAAATCCATGTGGATGCCGAGAAAGGGGGCTGCATTTTGTGTCTTTTCTCCTTTACAAAACCGTGCACTAACAAAAGAAAAAATCTAGTCTACCATAGGAAATTTTCTAAATCTCTAAATTGTACAATTGAAACAACTTACATCGATCTCACCCCTTAACCAAAAGGAGGATGCCCAAGAAAATTATTTTACATCTATTGGATCACACGAAGGAAACAAATGGGACAGAAAACTAATTTACAAATTAGGCAGTCGTTGTGAATAAAAATATTTAAATTTTTCTTTGATGAATTGAATAACTTAGTTTTTAACCAAAAGGAGATGCATAAGAAACTTAATTTACATCTATTGGATCACATGAAGGAGACAAATGGGATAGAAAAATAATTCACAAATTAGACAGTCATTCATTATGGATAAACATATTAGTTTTTTCTTTGATTAATTGAATAACTTATTTTTTTTATTAAACCAATTAATTAATTAATTTTATTTTTTCATTTTAAAATCATATAATAGTATGTGGTGCTGCTCTGCGGAGTTTGAAATCAATATGTGATTATTCTTATGAGACAACTGAAAGCATACAAACTACAAAACTCCTGAAATAGTAAATATATGTCATTTAAATAATCTAAAATACACATTTTAAAGTTGCCCTGCAAGGGAACTAATATAGCCCATGTTCATAGCATGCTAAAAACAAAACTATTTAAAAATCCATGTGCCAATCTTGAGGTGTGTCAAAGACATGGCACTACAACAAAGTACTAGAAATATCAAGATAACATACAAATAAAAGTAAATCTAAAGCAAGATATTTATGCTTGGCGAAAAACAAAAAAATTGATACATGACAACATAAAGGCTAAAATATGACCATAAAAATTTGATACATGAAAACATAAAGGCTAAACTATGACCACGGACTTGAATTAGGACTCAAAGCCACATATAAACTTCCTCTGTTTCTCCCTAGGTGTATTTGACAAGGCAAGCAAAACAAAAGTAGAAAATCAACTCTTGAAGTTGCAATGAACAAAATGGGAGAGAAGACACAAGTTTTCCAAAAATTAACTGAAAAATATGATAATATTCTCGTGTATATAAACAACTTCATGAAATTAATTTAAGGGAAAACAAAGACAAAATAACTTAAACCATTTAGATTTGACAGGACCAAGAGTAAGCATTGTACTATAACATAATTATGTAGGGTTGATTAAGCATTCTACTATAGCATAATATGCAGGGTTGATTAAATTATGAAATAAATACTACTATAGAATGTGTACACATGTTTGGATATCTACTATAGAATGTATACACAAAGGTTGGATATGTCTTACCTTCACTCCAGACACAATGACAGAACCTCCGGAGTTGCTTCCTGAACCAAACAAACTATCCTTATCATTCACAAACATTCTCCTGAACCAAACAAACTATCGTGTTCATTCACAAACATCCACTCGTCAAGCCCCCCTCTATCATATATTGCATCTTCATAATATTTTTCTAGGATTTGAATGCTTGATACAAGTGAACTCTCTTCCATGAGACCCTCAAAATAGGAGAATGCTTCTGAAAAATTGAACCCATATTATATTTCATTCACCTCTAAATAGGAATTCTATGACATGATGAAAAATAAAGTAAGGAATAAATCACAACCTCTGTCAATATCCTCTTCTGCTTGGCAATTTGACGCTAGACGTGGGGTTTTATTCAAAATTTCAACAAGTAAGTTATTGGCCACTTTAATTATTTCTAGCAAGTTGGGTTTTATTCAAAATTTCAACAATTAAGTTATTGGTCGCTTTAATTGTTTCTAGAAAGTCAACTTCTGACGCATGAAAGATATTGCTTAGAGAAGATATAAGATCAACTCCCTTGTCGCATTTCCTAACTGAATTAAAGCATATGTTAGTGATTGGATTGCCACAGACCATCTAAACAATCCAAAAAATAAATAAATAAAAAGATGATCAAACCAACAGGAGATTACCAAAGCGTGTAGATTCATCAAGAGAAAACCTCCAGTAACGGATGGGAACATGCAAAATCAGAATAGCCTGCAATAGAGATCTTGCCCCAATTAGCACATTATGATGATGAATCTAAGTCTAAATAGAAAAACAAACATCCGTTCACAAAAATTAACTAAACCTAAATGCTTCATCATTCTGAAACTAATTAGAATTGACACCAATCCACAAAATCAGAGATAGGTTGACACGGGCCTATAGCCATTTGCTACCCTGACAAACTCTTATCCTGAAGGTTGTTCTCTGACAAAAAGAATTCTTGGTACTCACGTTTAAAGTGATCAATATAACCATTGCTAAACATTCTCATTCAAGGGTAAAAACTCATAGCACAAAAGAACATTTAAAACAATCAAATTTAAGCATGAACAAATACTAGCCTAGAAATAATAGGAATGAAAAGGAAAAATTCAATGTTTATTAAATGAAGAATGTTATTTCAAAATTTATTTGATTCAAACGAGTGTTCATCCTAATTTTAATATGAAAAAATCATGAAATCGCGATTTTTGTGGCCTCATAGTACTGTTACCAATATTTTGGTGGTATCTTAATTTTGCCAATGTTTGCCAAAATGCAGCCAAATTTTGCCAATATTTTCTCAATGTTTAGGATTTTTTTGTTTTCTGGACCCTTGCCGATTTTATACCAATACCAATGTTTGCAACACTCAAACACTTTATCTGCAACTACCATAGCCTAGTATGACTTGTAAATGTAATGGTTAAAAAATCCTCATCTGAAAGAAAAAAAAAATAGCAATTAAGTTGATTGAAAATAAGACCTAATGGGAGAAGAGGCTTCTAACTCAAGATGGGAGGACTGAGTATCGCAATCAGTGTCTACTCATGCCACCAAATGGTAACCTTCAAAATGTCCTTCAGCTGCTTTGTTGAACAATCCTCCACATGCAAATAGTTTCTGATGTTGAATATAGGACTTCTTATCAACTTAAGACATCCATCATTGCCCACACATTCTAATCAGCATGATAATTTTAACAGTAAACATGTTCTTGACGAAGAATTTAGCTCTCACGTACTTGATATAGTTAGCAATCTTATAAGGTCCCAATCCTTTTTGAACACATCCAGGCACTTCCCTTGCACTTATTTTAAATGATTAATTCTTTTTGTATTTTACAAAACCTCAAATTGTTGAGGTTGTCCATTGAGTGGAACGTGGAAGTAATATGAAGCAACAAGAAAAATTAAAATGTATCACATGAACCAACAAATTAAGAACTATAATTATATCTCTACCAAACTTAAAATTACTTTATTGTCACCATGTCAATCCCAACACATTTAAATGTGTTTACATCGGTAGATTCTTCTTAACTGTCATATGCATTCTCAAAGCATGTCATAAATGCAATTATTTTTTGTCACAAAATGTAAGATCCTTCCAATGTCAAGCCTTGAAATCTCAAAATTATTGTCAAGCCTATAATGCATAGATATGTGTTGAATATGTTCTCCTTCTTCTTCCAAATTTGAAGTGGCCAAGCTATATTTTCACATAAACATGGGATGAAACCTTCTTTTGTCTCTTAAGTGTTTTAAAATGTCACCTCATTATGTATCTAGACTTGCCATTTACTCCAATATTACGTTGGCATGGCCCTCAAAAAACTCAAATTCATCATCATATATTTACCTTGCAAAAGGTCTTCTCTATAGAAAACCTCGTGAGCTTGCAGTTTGATTTTCACATGTATGTATCAAACAAAGGAGAAGCCCTCTTAAATCAAGTAAAAATCTTAGGCTACTTGCAGAATGAAATAATAGGGCTATGAATACAGAAAAAATGCAAACATGAGGCATTCAAACTACAAACAAAAACTAATTTCTACCAACATGATTTTCTCCAAGTTTTCCATAACTTCTCCCAAGGAAAATCGACAGTTCTTCATGTATGAACCCCAACATACAATGCTTTTTTGATAAGATTGCATCTATTTATAGTCCTATTAGCATCCAAGGCATTCACTTAGTGAAAGCCATTTCTTTGAGAGAAACTTTGATTTACAAATAAAATTATGTCCACTTTGAAACTCTAACTCCACTACAAAGGTGTCACTCACTCCAGAAAGAAGGTGGCACTCAACGCAATTTGCATGTTATCACTTACAATACTGCAACATTCATGTGCCCTTCCAAACTTAACACTACTCTAGCATTAATTTTTATGGAACAAAAATTCAAATACACTCGTTGCTTCAAATGTATATCGTTCTAATGGAATAAAGAAAGTGTTATGCATAGTACTATGTCTTTTCTTTGAAGCAGAAGAAACTAATGGAATTTTACCATTCACACCACCTCCCAGAAGGGGGGCTGATTTAGAGAACACGAGTCACGAGCCTCCAAGAATTCTCTAAGAGAAGTCGTGAGCAGCCAAACTGCAATAAAAAAATTGAAATAGTCATAATAACCATGGATCCATGACAAATTAACTACTAATCTGGATTCACCTGAAATGAACAATAACTATTTGAAGATAACACCAAATGTAGACTAAACAAGGAAAGAGGAAAGATATTAAAATCAATTCCAAAATCCAGATATTCACACAAAAAATGAATTGTAAAGGAAAAAAAACTTCTAATATGAAAGGGCTTCCATCAAATAGTTCTAAAAAATAGAGTCATACTTCACTTTCTAGACTATGGTGTAAATTAACTATATAAGAAAAATATAAGTGCATACCTGCGTTAAAAAGTCATGTGGAAAAATTCCCCTAAAGCTCTTTTGCCTATTAACCATCACAAAAATCAGTGAAGGAACATGATTGTGATTAAAAAGATCTGCACTAGGCAAAACTAGAGATTGGGAATCGAATAATGGTAAACTTCAGATTACCTAGAGTTTGAGTTTTTCCTCCCATTCATTGGCATAAAGCTTGCTCAAAATAGAGTCTGTCTTGATGAAAAACTATGGCATCTCATTCAAGAAACTCACAATCCTGCTCACAAAGGAAAACTAGGTGATCAGAATAAATGAACACAAAACTAAACTCCTACAAAAGGGTTATATGTTTGACATTACAATTACCAAACAAAAGACAATTGGTACTTGATTTTTGAGACTTTTAATATCTAATAAAGAGTGAAACCGGTATGGTTATTCACTTGGTTTCCTTTATTAACACTATTCCCACCGATCAGTCGCTTAACAGTATACAAGATAACAACAAACCAAAACCGCTCATTATCCTCTGGCTGATACCAAAATTTCCACATCCGTTAGAATATTTTGGGGTGATAAAAAGTTTGAAAATTTACAGCATTACTAATACATATCAAAGTATTGCTTAAAGCTTTTGGAAAAAAAGATGAAAGCCATTGATTTCCATTTATCTTTTCAACATGAAAAGATACCACACTAAGAAGCCCTTGTAGAAAAGAGCAAAACATATTACTTTTCATTAAATCTGAACTAGCTTTTTTTAGATAGGAAAAAATTTTGAGAAAAAATTGCATAGAACAGCTTTTAAGGATTAAGGAGGAGAAAGGACAATACATTCCCACTGTCAGGGGCTGCAATAATCGCAAATAGAATATGTTTGGTTTCTCTAAACAAAAGCAGTGCTTCTTTCGTTGCCACATAGTCCAGGGACAGACCGCTCTATTTACAAAAAAAAATGGCATTATAACAATTTCCTAAACAAATTCATAGAAAGCCTCATTTCAACAAAAATATCCAGCATAATTTACGAAAAAATTAGCGTTAGCATCTTTCAGAATCCAAGTCCCACAAAGCTTCCTCTAGAGGTAAAGCAAAAAATTATTTACAAAACAAAACGTTACCTTACAAAAATTTAACAAACCAGCTTCCATGCCATCTACTTTTCGACTTGTTCCATTTGATATCTTTGAACTTTAATGTCTCCCATTTCAACTAATCCCGGACTCATAATATAGCTTTCTGCACTTTTAAATGCACCTTGAAACCTCACTTTGAATGCTCATTCTACCTCAACCGCTTGCTGCAACAACATTTACACCATGCCAAATTACGCCTCCTCAAGTTATTTTTAGCTACGCCTCGTCAACTTATTTTTCGCTACGGAATAGAACATGTCAACGATAAAATAGAACATGTCAACGATAAGAAACCTGCACTCCTTCCATTCAAACTGACATTTACTACAACGCGGGCGAAAAGCCTAGTAAACTAGCGTCCCGCTGCAAAATTCGTCGCTTATAGTTCTTTGCCAAAACTTAAGCTTTTGTGACATACTAAATTCTATTTTTAACAGAATGACTTATGCTTTCAGAGGGTTCCAGTACTCCCTGAAACCCTTGTCTGGATCAAGGCACTTATGATTTTTTGCGATTTTTGGAAGAAGCTCGTTCAATCTTCACAAGATTCAACTTTCATCAATTCGTACGTTGATCTGTTGCAGGGGAAACAGAGGATCTTCAACTTGTTACAGGTCCTTCAAAGAGTTCTGCTTATGATTTTCGACTCCAGAGACATTCAACCGACCACCAAAACATGCAATCTTCGCTGAATCAGATTAAGTTCTTTCAGTTGCTTTGAGAAGTAAAAATCTCTTCAAGCAGTTCGAAAGGCCCTAGCTTCATTTTTTGTTGGTCTTATGATACTTCGTCTACATCAGCGTGGATTGATATGATCATTTGCTTGATCACAATACTGAAGAAGGGCATGTTGGAATTTCTTGGCATTCCAAACAAAATACAGTGGAAAAATCCTTTGTTACCACTGTTGGGAATTTTCTGATAAATTCCGAAACAAACAAAATATGAACAGAGAGTAATACTCTGTTTTGGGAATTTCTGATAATTCCAAAACAAAAGAACAGAACAAAACAATGCTCTGTTTTGACACAGCGAAAACAAAAAAAAAATTGCTTTGCTGAAATTGGTGTTTCAGCAACGTCGTCAGTTGCTGATCGTGGTGTTTCAGCAACGGTGTTTTGACGTCAAGACTATTTTTGACTTACGGTGTTTCAGCAACACAATTTTGACGCTAAGTCACTTTATGGGCGTCAAAATTACTTATTAATTTACAGAGTAAAATCAAAGTGTTTTTGACACTTGGTGTAACAGTAACTGAATATCAGCAAAGCAGTAAACTTGTATTCATGAACAGTAAACAAAACTGATACAAAAAACTTAGCTGTTACAAGAGGAACGCTTCAGTTCCAGAAATCGATTTTCTATCTCAGAAAATCGCAGGTTCAGCACTGCTGTGCAATTACAGAAGAGACACACACTTGTTCTTCTAACCTTCGCTCAAAAACAAAACTGATGTTCTAAATCACAGAAAACAGAACTGCTGTTCTTTTCTGCTTACGCTGCCTCTCTTGCTTTTTTAAAAAAAAAACAGGACTGTTGTTCATGTATTTATATGAAAACAAATATCTAAGTTAAACAATAAACTAAGTAAATATCTGCTGATATTTATCTGCGTATTTATTGCAAAAGAGGCGGTGAGGCGGTGATGACTTTTACAGCAAAAAATAAGACGGCTGTCTGCAGGGGTTTTAATTCCTCAAAAAATATCAGGGAACTTTGCGGCACCGAACAATCTGAAATTAATTGCTGAAGATCAGATTTTGTTCTGCATTAATGTGATGCACTTGGAATTAAATTTCAACACTCCCCCTTAATTTCAACTGCTGCATACCCACGCATTTCCTGAAATGATCAAAACCTTTCTTTGGCAATGGTTTTGTCAAGATGTCAGCCAGCTGATCCTCTGTTCTGTAGTGCTGCAAAACAATCTCACCATTGTTAACCAATTCACATATGAAGTTAAATTTGGTATCTATGTGCTTTGTTCTTTTGTGAAAAACAGAGTTTTTAGACAATGCTATTGCTGAGCTATTGTCACAATAAATGGTTGTGCCATTTTCCTGTTCATGACACAAATCTCTGAGAACTCTTCTCAGCCACACTGCTTGGCATTCTGCTGCTGTTGCTGCCACATACTCTGCCTCTGTTGTTGATAAAGCCACAACTGGTTTCTGCTTGGAAGCCCATGAGATGGCTCCCGATCCCATATGAAACACATATCCTGATGTGCTTTTCCTATCATCAACACTTCCAGCCCAATCACTGTCCGTGTAACCTGTCAACATGAAACTTTCAGAAGAGGAGTATAAAATACCAGACCCCTTCGTTCCATTCACATACCTTAGAATCCTCTTGGCTGCCTGCCAATGAGTCTCTTTCTGTCTTTCCATAAATCTGGAGATTAAACTCATAGCCTGCATAATGTCTGGCCTAGTTGCAGTCAAGTACATGAGGCTACCAACTATGCTCTTGTACAATTTTGGATCAAAATCCTTGCTGTTGTCTTCTTCAGTCAATTTCAGCCCCATTACAGTTTGAGTCACAGCTGCCTTGTTGTTCTTCATGTTATATCTCTTCAACAAAGCTTCTACATATTTATCTTGAGAAATAAAAACACCATTTTCACTTTGGTCTACTTCAATTCCAAGAAAATATCTTAAGAAGCCTAAGTCAGTCATTTCAAATTCACTTTTCATGACTGCTTTAAAATTAGCAAT
>APFE031244032.1:0-19810 GCA_000404065.3 Pinus taeda
CACCAAAGTGTCAAGTGATGGTTGCAAGTGGAGGAACCATAAATTGCTTTGGAAAGTGCCATAATATCAAGCTATCCATGGGAGAATATGTATTGAATAGCCCAATGCTTTCCATTCCAATAGGGTGGTGTTGATGTTGTACTACAAGTCCAATGGCAACAATCCTTGGGTACAATAGCTTTTAATTTTCAAGAAATTTTCATGAAATTTTGTGCGGAAGGAAAGGAAGTTGAATTAAGGGGTATTGTAGGGAAATCGGGAAATATAATTAGCTCTAATGGTATGCTAATGCTTGTAAAGAAGGAACAACGAGGCGTAATTGCACAATTATGTTCGCTAGAGGTTCCCACATCGAAATCATCTATTTCTTATGATATCCAAAAAGTCTTGGATAATCATTCCAAGGTATTTGAGACTCCCAAAGGCCTTCCACCTATTTGTGATCATGATCATGCTATTCATTTGATTCCAGGAAGTGTTCCTCCAAACATTAGGCCGTACAAATATCCCTATTCCAAAAATAGTGAAATTGAACATATGGTTGTAGAAATGCTAGAGGCTGGTATAATTCAAGAAGGATGGATCATGGTGCATGTTTTCGGATTGTAGGGAGCTCAACAAGCTCACTATTAAAGATAAATTTCCCATTCCCGTCATTGATGAATTATTGGATGAATTGCATGGATCAATTTACTTCACCAAGATGGATCTTCATTCAAGATATCATCAAATCAGATCGAAGACCGAAGACATTCCAAAAACAACATTTAGAACTCATGAGGGTTATTATGAATTTTCGGTCATGCCTTTTGGCCTTACCAATGCACCTTCTGCATTTCAAGGTTTGATGAATTCCATTTTCAAACCCTTCATCAGAAAATTTGTATTAGTATTTTTTGATGATATACTAATCTACAACAAGTCTTGGAAGGACCATGTTCAACATGTTGACATGGTGCTCAAACTATTGGAGGAGAAACAATTATATGCAAAAGGCTCCAAATGTTTGTTTGGAGTACAAGAGGTGGAATATCTGGGTTATATTGTATCTCATGAAGGTGTTAAGGTAGACCCAAGAAAAATTAAAGCCATTAAGGAATGGAAAATCCCCACATCCATAAAGAATCTGCGAGGATTTCTCGGGTTGACAGGGTATTATCGCAAGTTTGTTAAGAATTATGGGATAATAGAAACACCTCTAACAACATTATTGAAGGAAGATGCATTTTCATGGACCCCAGAAGAAACAAAGGCCTTCGAACATATTAAAGGGGCAATGTGCCAAGCACCGATATTAGCTACGTCGGACTTCACAAAAAGCTTTATTGTGGAATGTGATGCTTCAGGAAATGGAATTGGTGTTGTTTTAATGCAAGATGAAAGACCTATTTCTTTCAAAAGTCATCCAATCAAAGGAAAGTATTTACACAAAGCTATTTATGAGAAGGAAATGTTGGCAATACTACATTCACTTAAGAAATGGCGACCCTACCTAATGGGAAGACACTTCAAGTTAAAAACAGATCATGATAGTCTTAAATAATTTTTAGAACAAAGATTATCCTCTAAAGAGCAACAAAAATGGGTCACAAAGATGTTGGGTTATGACTTTGAAATCATCTACAAAAAAGGGAAGCAAAATGTTGTGGTGGATGCACTCTCAAGAAAGGATGTGGATGTAGAAGCGTTGTTGTGCGCCATTTCTATTATCCAACCAGATTGGATAAACAAAGCAAGGGAGGAATGGAAGAATGACAAAGAAGTATGGGCACTCATTCAAAAGTTACAACAAGATCCCAATACATTTGATACATTTAGTTGGAAAAATGATTCATTATGGTATAAAGATCACTTATACCTCCGTAAGAATTCCCAACTCAAACAAAAGATACTTATGGAATTGCACACTTCTCCCTTAGGAGGGCACTTAGGATTTTTAAAAACTTACCACAGCAGGGTTAAGAAGGAATTTTTTTTGGAGGGCCTTAAATCAAATATTCAAAAGTTTGTGGTGGAATGTTTGGTTTGCCAACAAAATAAAGTTGAAACAATTAAGACACTTGGTCTATTACAACCTTTATCCATCCCAAGCCAACGTTGGGAGGAGGTTTCATGGATTTTATCACAGGTTTACCCAAGTCTGAGGGAAAGAGTGTCATCATGGTGGTAGTTGACAGACTTACCAAGTATGCACACTTTTGTGCATTATCACATCCATTAAAGCCAGTACAGTTTCTACTGCATTTATGGAAACAATTCAAAAGCTACATGAAAACCCAAAGATTATTGTAAGCGACAAAGATCCCATTTTCACTGGAAATTTTTGGACAAAATTATTTTCTTGTCTCGGTACTCAGTTAGCTCATAGCTCATCTTATCTTCCTCAATCTGATGGGCAAACTGAGATAGTAAACAAATTTTTGGAAGGATATCTTCGTTGCTTTGTATCTGATAAACGTACACAATGGGTTAAATGGTTGCCTCTGGTTGAATGGTGGTATAACACGTCCTTCCATACTGCAGCAAAATGACCCCATTTATGGCACTTTATGGATATCATCCACCATCCATCACATCATATTTAAGAGAAAATTCTAAGGTTCAAGCAGTGGAACATCACATCGAGCATCAACAACAAGTTATGCAACTCTTAAAGGATAACGTCACGTTGGCACATAATAGAATGAAACAACATGCAGATCAACATTACAGTGAAATAAGTTTTGACGTAGGTGACTAGGTATTCCTACGGCTACAACCATATAAACAAATGTCCCTCAAGCAAGCTAAGAAGGATAATAAATTATCACCAAAGTATTATGGTCCGTATAAGGTGTTGCAAAAGATTGTTACTATGGCATACAAATTGGAGCTTTTTGCAGCTTCCTGAGTGCACCGAGTTTTCCATGTTTCATGTTTAAAGAAGGTTACTGGTGACAAGCTCCCAGTTCAAACAATATTGCCAAAACTTGACGAGGAAGGAAAAATCATATTGGAACTGGAAGCAGTCACAGAAACAAGAACTCGACAGCTATGATATCGATCAATTTCAGAGTAACTCATCAAGTGGAAGAACTTATCCGCTGAAGATTCCACATGGGAGGATGAGAATTTTATATAGAAGCATCCAAAACTACTTAAGCGTTGAGGACAACACTTTTCGGAAGGAGAGGGGCATGTTAGGCCCCTATAATACTACTGATTCCTCCATCACTATTGTCATTGTATCCCATATTGTTATTATTGTGCCCCTATTGTCCCCATATTGTTATTAGTATGCCCCATAGAAACCCACTATTGTTATTTTTGTGCCCCTATGTTATTATTGTCATGCCGGCTTGATTATATTGTGACCCCTTAAACTCTTATATATAGAAGGGAGGTTTAGTCATTTGTATCATCCAAGAATTGTTCATTTGTGTAATGTAAAGGAGGTTTCCCCCTCGAAGAGGCTGAATTCTAAGGCGATGACCTATCTTTTCTATCTTTTTGTGAGCTGGTTTCCTAACACTCAAAACGATCATACTTGCTTGGAACTTTTTGAACATGTGTGGATCTTCATAAAGGTTGTTAAAGTGGTTGTGATGGTTGCTCATCTTGAAGTACAGGTTCTTCAAAACCTCCTTCCGACCTTGCAGAAACAACACTATCTTCCAAATTTTCTTCAGCAATAACATTCTCGTCATTTTCATGAGTCAAAGATGGAAAAACCACATACTGATCAAGAATGGGAACCCCCCTTCACTATGTGGAACATTATTATTAGATTCAAAATAAAACTTTTTGGATGCAAATTTTCCAAATGATTCAGTTGTCTATCAACAATGGAATTATATTTATCACATTCGAGAAAAATAACATATATGGCAAGAATAAATTTCTTGTTCTCCTCATCATACAACCTATAAGCTTTGGAAGTAGCAGAATATCCCAAGAAAATACATTTACGACTCTTGGAACCTAACTTGTTGCGTTGATGTTTAGAAATCAAGGCATAGCATAAAGAAGCAAAGACTATAAAATGTTGAACAACAGGAAGACAATTATGCCATATTTCATAAGGAGACTTATTGATGATAGAAGAAGGACAACGATTGTGAATATAATATGCACAAAGCATTGCTCCTCCCTAAAACACCAACTTAACATTCTTAAACAACATCATAAATCTAACCATATTAACCAAATTTCTATTCATACATTCTGCAACACCATTCTGTTGTGGATTATAAGGTATGGTAGTCTGATGTTTGATTCCGTTGTCCTTTAAATAATGTTAAAAAAAATTAGAAGTATATTTACCACTGTTATTAGTTTTGAGAATGCCAATGTTCAATTGAGTTTCATTTTTTACCAAAGAATGAAAAGTTTTAAAAATTTCAAATACTTGTGACTTATCTTTCAACAAATACACCCAACACATTCTCGAATAATCATTAATAAATGTCAACATATATTTATTACCATTGGCAGTTGCGACAATCATAGGACCACATAAATATGAATATATGAGACCTAATTTTCTTGAAGCTCTAGTAGAAGAACTATGAAAAGGGTGCTTAGAATGTTTCCTAAAAATATAAGCATCACATGGTGTAAGCTTTCTTGGAATTGTAGAAAATCATTTTATACCTTGTTGTCTCATAATTTGATACTGTCATAGTTAATGTGACCAAAATGAGCATGTCATAATAAACTGGAAGATAGAGTATTATTTTGTTGTGCTAAAAGAGCAGAGCTATCATGAGAATTCAATTTTAAAAGTGTACGTTCTTCAACATCTGCCATAATGACTGCATGATCATATGCTCTACGTATCTTAATGATGCCATCGACAATATGTATGGAATGCCCTTGTTGTCGAATATGTATAAGAGGCATTATATTTCTTTGAAATTGTGGAATATAAAGGGCATCAAGTAGAACATAATTTGCAAGCTTTGGTATCTTCAAATGAATGGAACCTATTCCAGAAGGCTTAACTTGAGATTTTTTAGCAAAATATACTACTCCATCAAGTTGGTCATTGGATGTTTAAAAAAAATCTCTCGTAAAAGTCATATGACATGTGGCTCCTAATTCCAAAATCCAACTGTCTTGCCATGAAGAAAATGCAATATTAAAAACATCATTAATATTAAAATTGCAATGAGAAACAATGTAATGTGTAGATTCTAATGATTTTCCCTTATCTGGTGGTGGATGATATTTCTTTTCATTCAGCTGTTCTCTCCTTTCACTGACTTTCTCCCAAGAAATTCGACAACTAGCAATAGTGTGACCAATTTTACCACATCTAAAAGCACTTGACAACTGGTTTAAAATTAAAATTTCTTTGTTTTCTATCTCCCTGATTATGTTTGCCCCCCCTGCCTCTATAATTTCTTCTACCACGGCTTCTAGTACTTTTATCACCTCTAGAAGTTTCACCATGAGACTTTTGATCTTTTTGTGCAATGCATAAAGTTTCCAGTTTAGAATTGGATGGAGTCTCTTTCTTTCTGAAGGCCTTTTATCTCTCAACTATTTGTTTTACTAGTTTATCAAATGTAACGTCTTTTAACTGCCCAACAACTTGGAGAGATTTAAAATAGTGTGAATAGACAAGTGAAACACTTTATAAAAGTTGTGAGTTGTAAATCTACTTCAATTCTAGTGGCTTTTGTATCATGAAAAATGGATTTTGTTTCAAAAGCACTCTTCAATGGATCGTTATCTATCATTTCCAAATTAAACAATTTCAACAACAACTGAATAATTTCAAGTTTTAAGTGCAAGTATCATACAACTCTTTCAACTTTTGTATTGCTTCAAATGCAGTATCACATGCAACGATATATCGACTTACCTCTTATGTCACCGATGTAGTTATTAATGCATATTCTTTGTTGTCTTTTCTTTCCAAAATTGCATGTTGCTTCTCGTTATCAAGTGGCTCCGGTGCAATTTATATTCTGTCCTTATCTGTTCTTCCTTGACAAACTTCCCACAAATCCTTAAAAACAAGAGCACTTTTAAGCTTTCTAAACCACTCTCGATGATTCTCCTTTCCGCTAAGCACAACTCCAATTATGGAGACTATTGAAGTCATAATTGTTTTGAATCCAAATAAAATATTCAAACAAATCCTTTCATATTTTTGAAATATATGCAATACTCCTCTAAAAAATATAAATCCATTTCTCCTTTTGTTTTAAATAAAATTAGCTTAGTGGTTTGATGGTGGGCTTCAAAAATAATTTTGAAGAGAGCCGAGTTCAAACCTTATTGCTTCTCTTTTTCTTTTCCTCTTCAACTTTTAAAACAAAAGATCTGTAATTTTTTTTTACTACTTTTACTTTCATGAACCTTGAAGCATTCTCCACTTCCTAGTAATATGTGGATTAAATTCAAACGACAAATATGAAAAAAATTCCACTAAAAGTAATTAACAATTCACTTCCAAAAATGCTTCAAAGCTTTGCTAATATTCAATGTTATTTATTCACTGTCAATTGTGCCAACAATAAGAGTTACTTGTGGGTAATCACTTTTATCTTGGCTTCTTTTAACATGATTTCCAACAGTTCCGCAGTCTTTATCTCATGTGTCTAAAAGCAATGCGCTCCTCAAAATGCATTTTGTGAAACTGGTGCATTCTTCCCTTCATAAGCTTCAAACAACTCCTCCTAAAAACAAACTCATAGGAATGTAGTTTATAATCTCAATCGGTGCTCTGATACCACTATACACAGACCTATGAATAAACTCCACAACGAAAAATGATTGCATTCACGATGAGAACTTCGATTATACAAATGTAAGGTAGGTTCGAGATAAAACCATCTTGATAACTTATTAATGAAAAGTAAAAACTAACAACGGATTACTATTTTACAAACATAATCCCGAAGGATTAGTTAAAAACCATATCTTTTTTTATCGAATCAATTCCATTGCCTTTATGACAAATCATTTAAATAAGAATATTTGGATTTTGTGCAATCTTGTTGTGAATCAAGGGAACTATTTATTTACAGGTCCATCTAAAAAAGGATGCAAGTTTTGAAACAATTAAAAATAGATTAAAAAAAACACAAAAGTAAATTATAGCATTGGCATGAGGATAGCTCATTATGTGGGAGTGCAGAATTTCCACACTTCTTTGCATTCCCACACGATGAGATTCCTTCGCACTATTTGTAACCTCAATCTAAAATTGTATTCACTAAATAAAAACAGATCTCTACAACAATTCCACTTCACACAACTAGCAACCACAATTCAATTATATAGTCTATCCTTCTACCCTTCCAATTTGTGTTTCATGTATATCAATAAATATTTATTCTTTGTGATAATTGCGAGGTTTGTGTTGTTTCATCCTTAAGTAAGACTCGATCATCCAATCTGTCCAATAATAACTTCTTGAATTTGTTTATGTGGCTACAAAACAGGCGAAGCAATCTTGTTCAACCCGACTCAACTTATCTTTTCGAAATAGTTTCCAATTGCTAATGTGAAGTCTACTATGGCTTGGTAGGTGAGATAGTTTGCATGGATATATTTCTTGATTTGATGGTTATGGAAATAAGAAGGATAGATAACATGTATGATAGTTAGCCAGTGATGTCTCTGCACTCAGGATACTCAAAATATTGATATGTGAGAATCGAAAGGAGACTTTGTGGCCATAGATTTGCCACGAAGAACACAATCAATGTTACACTACTTTATGTAGTGGGTAACAATGCTTGGGCTTTGCATGGAGGCTTTACTGGGGGAGAAATACCATACCACATGCATTCATATTGGGGGATATATATTGAGGAAAAAATGACATATATATTGAGCATATAATAGGGGGTAAAGGATTTTTATATTGACAAGTACAAAAAATGGAGATCAAATTTAATGAAAAAATATAAAGGGGTATAAAAAAAGTTAATGAAAAATTGGATACCTATAATACCTAGTGAAAGTAGGGATTTTTAATATTGGGAAGGTGCATTGGGTCTGTATTGGTAGGGGGTAATAATTTAATTTTTAGAGATATTTTCCAATATGTAGTCAAATTAAGGGTAATTTATAGTATGCCACAAAATGCAGATGCTATGTTAGAGATTCATTGAGTGAATCCCCCATGGGGCTTTGGTTATGGGCACTTGCAAACCTAACCGAACAATTTTAAAGGTAAAAAATAAAAAGCATATCAAATTCAAATGGTGGCTTGTGACAATCACAAAAGTGTTCAAAAGCATGTAAAAGATGATGCTGGGAGATAACCCACATCCACATCAAAGTGCTCCATCTCAAAAGGGGGCCTTTGTGTGGGAGTACATACTCTGCGGAAAGGTGGTTTCCATTGTGTAGACCTTCGCACTCCGCACTTCTACATGGCTCAATGCTTTCTGTTTTAACCACTTCATAGGGGTGGCTTTTCTGTATATATGGCATAGAATAACTTATGTGGAGCACAAAATGAATGTTGTGGGTACGTAGTCATGATATCAACGACAAGAATCAAAGTCGTGAATTCCATTATCTTTCCATTTATTTTCATCACCATTATCATCTCATCGCCTGCTAATTTTGTAGAAGTGCTATTGGATCCATATCATATACAATTTCCCATTAGTGAATGCTAATATTGATTGATTTTGGAGTATGCTCCTTTGAATTTACTACACTCCTGTATAACAATATAATTGCCTCACTGTGTTACTCATAGATATGTTGGATGTTATCGGTGCCAATGCTGGAGGTGGCAAGGTAATGTATGGTGTGACATGCTAATGATCCACATGTTGGCTCGCATACCTCGTAGTGGCAACAAGATAAGTGAATCCTCAAGGAGTTTTAACACTGTTGGATCGCTGAAAATACTCCAGTTTCACCACTTCCTACCAGTAAAAACCCAATCCCACCACATTGCAAGTAACTATTCGCTAGCTAACTCATCAATCCTTCATTTTCTAGGCAACATGCATTGATTTCTAACAAATCTCCCCAGATATGTCGATGAAGTCCTTGGTACCCTTCGATTTTGAGGAATAAATCAAGGTTTAGGCATCGCCGTCCATCTTAACTCTACACCTTAACCCCACATATTTTTCTAATAAATCTAATGCTTTGACATATAACATTACGAAACTAAAACCTTGAAAAGAAAATGGTTAAGACTTTTAGAAAAACATAAGTTAGAACTCACCTATCGAATGTGCTTCTATCAAAAAGGACTTTAACATATCTAAGTCAATAGATAAAGGTGGTAATGACCAATTTCATGTTTTTAATGGTTTTATCGATGTTCTATACCCTCTTTTGTTGTAGGATACAAATGGTGGTCAACTTGTTTTTTTGCGAGGACACTCGACAAATCTCTCATTTGTTATAGAGTACGCCCATGGAGTTAGAGGGACTACCATGTACTCTTTGAATCTAACACAATTGTCCACAAATTCACTTAGCTTCAAACCTAATTAATCAATAATTTACTATAAAAATATTGATGAGTAAATAATAAGTTAATTTCACTATTAGAGACTTTTAACTATACATCTAATTTTTCAGGGCATTGCGTCAAGGTTTGTAAGTATATTGACAATTTATACAAATGCATTTTCTTTGCATTTCCATGTGCAAATTTCGCAACTTCTTCCATTTAAACAATGAACTGCACATTACTCTCCAATCCATTTAATTATCGAACTCGTTTGGTGCAAAAGTTCATTGTCGATGCCGCATTATGGAAAATAAGACAATTGGATGTGTGGAAGGAAACATTCTGCGTAGAAAATGAACTGTCGCACATAAATGTCGAAATTAATAATTAACAAAATAATTAAAACATGTGGAACTACTTGTCCCTCTTCAACAATGTGCAAAGCTTTCAGCACATGGAAACCCACACACAAGCAAAGCTCTGCACAAAGGTATCATAATGAACCATTATGCATAGCACTAATGAAAGCATTAAGTGAAGTGTAACTCATTAATAATTTAGTAAAAAGTATTTCAAATTAAAAACACGTCAATCAAATATCACATAAAAAAGCGTCCAGAGCCGAAGATAAATTATCCAGTTAAATGCGTTAACCGCACAAGAAAATCTCCACACATTTGTAATGTTTGATATGCACAACTTTCCACGCTACATGCCTCGAACTCTAACCTAGGTTAATGCATCCATTTAATAAATAATAATGCTTTAATCTCAAATTATTGCTTAATAAACATTAATAATAATTTAATTTTAGATTAGTGTTGTGCAGAAGTTCATTATGTGGAGGTCTTTGTGTAGAAGAAGTTGGGTGGAGGGAGCGTGTGTTGAGGAAGCATGTGCAGAGACAGAAATACGGGTGACATGCCGATTTTTTCTTTCATTAATTAGCGATAGCGTTAGAGGTAGGGACTATACTACACTGCATCTATTAATATTGTTAATAATTTTTCTACAATTAAAAAAATCTTCACAAGATGAAGATTATCCTCTTCCTTTTTCAGTGCATGCATTTTACAAAAAATAATATTACTGACTAAAGTATTTCATGAGATAACTTTCTATGCCTATAAATGATCTCTAGAGCTTTAAAGTTAATTGGAGGTATGGTTAAAGGAATGGAAAACCATGATTGAATTCCCTAATGCATGACATATTTGATAATAATTTCAAAACGGGACGCTTTGGGTTTCAATCCATCTTCCTTGAAAACTAATGCTCACCTTCCCAAATCCATAAATTTTAGTGGACCTTGTCAGTGATATCACTCTATGAATTTAATGCATTTTCTATTTTTTTTTGAATTTTTGGGTATTTAATGAACTATATGAAAATCATTATGTTTGAAGCGTGAGGAATATGGTATGCTAATCATGCATTCTTTTCATTCTTTTGAAGATATATGGTGGTTTATGGATATGTTTATAGCCTTTAGTTAGACATTTATTTAGAAGTATTGTTTAAAATATTACATTATTTTATGCTTATAGTCTCATTTTAGATTATTAGTGGACCCTTCCCTTCTCTCCTTCTCATGGGGAGCTTATAAGTTCATAGTTTTTGGGTTTCTTAGAACAATACTTGTTTAGTATGAATTTCACTCCCATAATCACTATGGGCCACTATGATGGTTGTTTGGTCACCATGGGGGATGCGAGAAAGGTTTAGTATTCTATGAAAAATTTCTTCAAGGAAATTGGGGGTGAAAGTTAGCTTGTCCATAACATGCAGGTTGGAGGATGTATGGAGATTTTAGGCCAATCAAAGCTTATGGAAGCCACAAGGCCAATGATCATCTCTATATGGAAGAAACATAGCACATAATGTCTCTATGAGGTTAGGAATACAAATCTAGGAGTGTTGTCACTATCCACATAATGGAAAAAAAAATACAATTAGATATGGTCCACTTATCTATTTAAGAATTGCTCGTTTGAATGGCTTTCCATGTCAAATTTCCACTTCATAAGATATTATTGGAGCACTTTGCAAACCATAGATTGAGGGAAGAATCACAAATAGAGATATAAGTAGATATTTGGGGTTGATGATAAATTCCAATTGATTTTTTGTTTAATTTTATTAAAGTATGTTAAGCTCATGAATTTCATTATGAGCACAACTGATACAAATTTTAACATGCAAGTTTTGGAGTAAGAAAACTCTACTACTATTTGTTTTATGCATATATAATCTTAGTACTTTTTTTATGTATATATAATAAAACATTTTCATGTTTCTCTCTTAATATTCATAAATGATTTTCCAGTTGGGGTGGTAGGTATTGGGGGTTGTTTACAACCTCAAAGAAATCATTTGGACTTACAAAAAACATTAAATAACTAGGCTAAATAGTTATCCCTCTTTCAAGGAATCAATCTTATGTGAGTGATAGAAGTCAAATAGATAATAGTTATTGGTGATTCTATGGTTATCATTTATTAAATGAGAAACTTATCCACATTAGAGTCCTCAAGCCTAACAAGTATAACATTTAAAATTCAAAGAATCATTGATCCATAAACTGTTGTGGATATTGCACTAGACCATTCATGACAACAAATCTGATCAAACTATATTTAAAAATTTGAAATTTGTACTATTAGGGCTTTATTTTTCTTTAGATTTTTGGATTTGTAGATTATAGTTAATTGTGTATGCATGCAAATTAAAATTATGTAGAAATTAGAGAACAATGAAATAAAAACTCACAAACCACAATTGACACTAGATATGACCTGGGAAACCCTTGATGGAGAAAACCTAGTTGGAAGGTGAAGCCGCTATGCTATTCTCTGAATAGAAAATAGTTGCAAGTACAAAGAAGTATGGCCTTTGGCCCATGGGATATTACAATGCACAGATCCTCTTTGTGTGCTCTATCTCTTATCCATCTCGGCTATTTTTTCTCATCTATTGAACAAATGCACTTGAAAGAATGGAATCCCTTTTCTTACTAATGGCCTCGTTCTAACACAACCCGATATCCTACTAGTGGTTAGGTTTGACTACCTAAACTCTTAACCAAAGCTACAATATGTACTCTTCTATAGTCTTCTTCATCATAATAATGTGGCTAGCCCCTTTTTCATGAATAATGGGGGATGATGTGGCATCCTCTCGAATTATGGTGGTGAAAATAGGAAGGTCAACTTTTGAGTGGCATAACATTTGTGTACAAACTCCGATTAATGTGATTATTGCATGTTGGAAAGGTATCAATGTGTAGAACATGAAAACAAGTTGATGCACTAAAGTGATAAATATTTACCACCAAAAGACTTTATTTGATGCCTCAAAATGCTCCTAGAAGGTTTCAGATCCCGATTTTCCAAACTGGGTCTCGCCTGTAAAAATGGTCTTTTGAGTTGATTTCTCCACTTTTTCCACTCTAAAAGAATTGAGATGGATGATAAACAATATAATGATCCAATATAGATCCATCATTAGTTATTTTGAGACAACAATCTTTTATTATATCATTTTCTACCATAATGCTCACTCTTGTTTCTGAGTGAATTCATTTCACATCCATTGGAGATTAATAACCTCCACCCCCCACTTGCATATTCCCTTTGTTACCATGCTAAAGAAATTGATGGAGGGGGAATGGGCCTTCACAATGGTAGTAAAATATTTCACTTTTTGGGTCTTTCCACAATTTGATGTGCCCTCTAAATTGGATTTCATCACCTAACATGATGTATAATAGAAATTGGTGTAGTGGGGGTAGTTCATGTGACATTGCTAAGTTCTAACATTTAATGAAAAGTTAGGATCGTCAACTGAAAGGGATATAACAATTTATCTATCAACTAACATTATTTATGCACAATTGGGGGATTTGAAGACCAACCATGTTGACATGGAAATAAAGTGGGTCCATCATAATATCTATATTAAACATTTGATCTACTAGCATGACATGTTTACCCAAATCATTCTCGATTCTACGAAACCGAATACCTTAGTAGCATCTCTAAGAGAAGTAGCAATGGAGGAAGAAATATTTCATTAGCTATAGGATATGACGGTAATAGAAGAAGTTGAAGTGAAAAATAAAGCTAAAAAGATGTAGAATTTCTATACTGGACAATCAATAAATTTCTCCAAATTTATGCTTTTCCAATTTAAGATTATATTAGGCCAAATGTGCATGCATTTATAATATTAGAGATATAGGCTTGTTTTGGAAGACTATAGAGGCAAGGTGGGTCTCACGTAAACCCCTTAGATATTTTTTTTTCTTTGCATTTTCCAAATCCATACCAAAAATAATTAGAATTGTATTATTTTTTGTCTAGTTGAACCAAACCTTTCATTTAATATAATTACGTTGAAGGCATTATTTTAAGGGATGACTCCTCACCAATCTTCATTATATGTGCATAACCTATGAAATAACACCAACTGCCTATGTGTATACATTTATGACCGAGTCTATTAGATGGAGCCACAAAATTGAAATGCCTACACTTTTTTTTCCCTACTCTTGTATTTTCTTTCGACAAACTTGTCTAGATTGCAAATGGGATCAATAATCTAAGCACACGAGAATATAAAATGAGCATATAAGAATCCAGAATTGTGTGATACATTTTTCATTCCTCGTCGATGGTTTACTGGCAGTGGAGCTTAGTCAATGTGCATATGTGTTCGTCAAGTTGTGGGGTGAAATGTAGTCTTCATGACACATAAAATAGTGAAAAGGCCAGATACTACCGCCACACACCTTTTATCAATTTTGTTGAGGGTAAGTCTTTTCCAATTCCCAACAAACTCACATGGTTTGGGTTTGAGTTCGACAACGATTATGTTCGATTTGAATTTGAATTTTTCGATAATGTTCGGTTAATGTTCACCATTAAATTTGCATATATATATATATACACACACACACACACACACACACACACACACACACAGAGAGAGAGAAAGTTTACAAATCTCACTGGTGCTAGCTGCATTGTGGGCTATCTAACAACTAGCTTTAGTGCTTGACTTCTACCATGGCCTACCTCGTATCACATATAAACTAACTAAAGGAACTATTGGATACTATGTATACCTGTTCTTTAACGGTAAATGGTACTTCAATGGTTTTTTCAACCCATACTTCATTAGTGGTGCTTTGCTTGTGGGAATTGTTGTTTACTATGTAAATTTTTGGACTCAGAAAAAATTGGGTACTTCTGATGGTTCTTATGGTCTCTGTGGTTCCTTTTCTGATGGGGACAAGTGCCCATAAAATCCATTAGGGTAGAGCTTGATAAGCCCTCTCATTTACCCTAGTGGAATGACCATCCACAACATGAATTAACTCAACTCTCATGGTTGCATGAATTCACTATGGTGCTTTATAAGTAGGAACAAAGACTGATTGTCCAAACCCAAACAATATATATTTTTTCTATCGCAACTTAGTATACTATGATTTATTTGAAGAATGGGTTAGTTGCTGATCTGGATCTTGGGGGCAGTCCCCCAAGATCTAAAAAATTGAAATGGATCTTGGGGGGGAGGCCCCCAAGACTTGAAAAATTGAAATTACAGAAGAAAATAGGATGACGCACAATAACAAAACCACAAAGATTATTTTTTTATTAAAATAGAGAATAACTGTTAATTACTACGTTGTGGTGGACCATCTGTCCTTTTACAAAATGTGATTTGTTACTTATAACCTTTTTTTGGTTACAATACCACATGTAAATTCTATGGGTGAATGAATATCATGGGTTGATGTCACTTACAATACCATTGGTGAATGAATACCATGGGTGGATGCCACTTACAATACCATGGGTTGATGCCACTTACAATACCATGGGTGGATTCCATTTTTCATTCAGATCATTCCTCCCTCCTTAAGAAGAAATGGTCCCCATTGCATGAAGTTCCCTCCTGAGAAGCCTTTGTTGAATATGAAGTGCCACTAAAGAGAAGGGTTTTGTGTGCTTAACCCATAACTGTGATGAACAAAGATCTAAGGATAGAGATACCCTGTAATGCTTGTGACCAACTGTGATACTAACAGTGTGATGCCTAGTAAATGGACTTCGATAAAGCGTGGGTTTGTGGATTACCCATAACCATGAAAAGTAAAGATTCGAGGATAGAGATACCCTGTAATTCTTGTGACCAACTGTGATACTAACAGTGTGCAGCCTAGCAAATAGACTTCGATGACTAGGATTGTGTGTGGTCGACCCATAACCATGATGCTAATTGTTGATAAAGTAGTAGGTGCCTACATAACTTGGGGTGGGAGGGAACGTCTTCAAAGAACCCAAACTGGATGCTGCTATGCTGAAACTATTGAACTATTGAATGTGAAGTAGGTGCCTACTAAAGCAGGGTGGGAGGGCATGCCTCCAAAGGGAACCCACTCCGAATGCTGCTCTAGATTTAAAATGGACATAACTCAGTGAATATAACTTAGAATATTTATTATCACCTATTTTTGGAAACAGAATGACCATTCTGCATCTTCTCGTGTGTTTGGAATCGCTATCTAGACACCCTGGAAACTCAGTTTCGCGTTGCAATTTTTCCATCATCATAAAAGTTATGAAAAAATAGCTGATTTTAAATCAACGATATCTCCCTCATCCAAACTCTGATTTGACCAATTTTTTTGTGAAATGGCTGATTTTTCGAGAGGAGATCAGATCTATAATCATTTTTTTTTTCTGAAATTTTGCACAAAAACTACAAAAAATTATTATAGGAGAGTCGTTGTCCACGAATTGTCGTCAGAAAAAAATCTGCAACATAACTGATTTAAATCAACGATATCTCCATTATTCGAACTCCAATTCAGACAATTTTTCTTTGAATTTGGGTATTTTTTCGCAAGGAATCCAAATATATTATTTATTTTTGTAAAATTTCTACCAAAAGTTTCATATATGATTTGTAAACTCGCTACCCAAAAACAATTATGCAAAAAAAACGAAAAAAAGAAAAATTTTTCCGCTTTGCCCAAGAAAGTACTATGTGGAGGTCATAGCATGTACATGAAGTTTGTTGAATATTGTTGTAAAAATTTGAAACTGAAATATGCATCAAACCGCAATTCCCATGGAATCGTAACTTAAATATGATACCATTAATCCAGACCATTGGTGGAGGCGCCCAAGATCTAAAAAATTGAAATGGATGTTGGGGGTGGAGGCCCCCAAGATTTGAAAAATTGAAATTACAGAGGAAAATAGGATAACACACAATAACAAAACAATAAAGAATTTTTTATTTTTTTATTTTATTTATTTATTTATTTTAAAATAGAGAATAACTGTAAAAGGCTACATTGTGGTGGACCACATTTGCTTTTACAAAGGCGACTTGTTACTTATAGCATTTTTTTGTTACAATACCACAGGTAAATTCCATGGGTGTGTAAATACCATGGATGAATGAATACCATGGGTTTATGCCACTTACAATACCATGGGTGGATGCCACTTACAATACCATGGGTAAATTTCATGGGCGGATAAATACCGTGGGTGGATGAATACCATGGGTGGATGCCACTTACAATACCATGAGTAAATTCCACAAGTGGATGAATAGCATATGCAGATGCCATTTTCTATTCGGATCAGCTGCAAATTTCATGACAGAATGAACCAAAGCGAGGGGATTTGTATTTGCATCCAAATATACTTCTAGTTCTTTGAAGAATGGGTGAACTTCCGACACCAAAGTGGAAATAACTAGAGTGAGCAAGGATTTTTTTTGTTTGCAATCAAGCATACTTTGATTTTGTTGGATTCCACATTTAGATTTAGCATCTAGGTTCAATGAACTTGACAAATTTGATTTTTTTTAGGTTCATTGAATTTCAAACCCCATGGCTCAAATTCGCAAAAGCTTGCGACATAGCCAACAATTGTAGTATTGATCTACTATTATGCCTTCTCGACATTGGAGGACTTATATTTGGTCAATATTTTGGCCATATAAAGATATTTTAAACTTAGTTCGGTTCATGCCTTGAAGAAGACTGTCAAATAATAAAATCAGATTTCTCTCAAATGTATTGCCTTCTGCATAGCTATAGGTGATGTCACACTTAAATATGGGCATTTCCAATACTATTGCATTGCAAATATGCCCATTAAGAGTAAATATTGACTCGAAAACAATCATTGAATAACATAGTGGAATAGTTCATATTTGTTAGAACTCTATTCACAAGTGAGACAATGGAGAACCTACAATGCATAAAATCACCAGTAATACTACAATTTTATCTTATTTTACTCATATAGTTAATCAATATGAATGATACTACAATTTTATCCTCTTTAATTCAGTGGTTGATCAATAAGAATGATATTATGTGAATTAATTTTTTTATTGAACTAGTTTATTAACTGGTGCAACCATATAAATTAAATTGCTAATACTTACCTCATGATACATATTACATTAGCAAAATTAAAAAGATTCATAAAAGCATGTTAATGTGTCTCATTATATGGCAAAAGCAAAAAAGTACTCAAATGAAAAAAAAAAAAACATGAATATAAAAATATCAATTAAATGAGTTGAGTTTCGTACTTGTTAATTATAAAAAATAAATGCTAAATTTGTAACAAAGCTAACTGACAATAAATTTTGGTAAAAGCTACAGTGAATCTATTTAATGGGTTCACGAAATTTATATAATGTTATAAAAAGTAAATACTAAATTTGTAAATAAGTTAATTAATAGTAAATATATGGTAATAACTTTTTTAAATAGGTAGGTTTAAATATGTAAAGTTAAATGAAATGGTAAAACTCTTTAAAAATATATATAAAAATAGAATTAGAATTTCTAAACAAATAATTTTATATATTATATTTTGAATAGTATAAAATGGTGTTATTATAATCATAATTAAAAATTTTATTATAAAAAATTTAAAATTATAATTTAAAAATTTTCCAAAAATAATTTTAACATTTAGTTATATGTTATTTTCAAATTTCTATTAAAAAAAATTGATTTTGTAAACTTGAAAGGGTAGTTTCTTGGGTCGCGGTTTTATATATACGAAAAGATGATCATTTTTACTAGTATTTTAATAATAATTAGAAAATATGCTTACTTTTTATTTTGAAATTTGTTTAGCAATCTTTAGAATGTTTACAACACATCTCCTAAAGAAATTGGAATAAAACATAAATCAATAGAGAAATGGGGGGTCGCAGTTTTTTCACTACTTAAAAATTTATGTAAAATATTAATGAATATCTTTTAAAGAAAATGAATGAATTAGATAAAAAATATATATTTAAATCTAGAAAAAATATGACATGAAATTGAATTTAAATTGACATGTTTTGTCTTCTTTTACCACCACCTAATTCTTTATGATTTTGTAAATTTAAGAGTAAGCATTTCATCTCCATTTATTTTTATTAAACTTTTTTGCCACAAAAAGGGAAAAGGTGATACACACTAACATGCTTTTACAAAAAGAACTAATATATGAGTTAAATATATATACATTTAAAAAATAAGTGACAATATTCTTAACAATGGAGATTCATTCCCACTTTATGAAGGAGATTCTTAATCTATAGATAGAATTTGTTACAATACCATGGCTTATCAATACCACATGCCCCAAAAACTATAACTCATGTTAATATGACACAGGTTCATATCACATTTTTTTTAATTAATCGATTTAATTAAATGGGTAGAAATGACATAACTACTTTTGAGATAAATCCCAACCTTTGATCTATGACTACTATTAAGACTAACACATCCATATAACCATAACAAGTGTTGCAAGGCAACTTAGTCCCCCCGCCACTCAAGTTAGAAATTATGCTCTTGGGAAAATTGCATAAAAATTTATAACCTACATTGGTCATTGCTAAATTAATATCGAATTCTATAGCCTTGCTTTGGAAGGAACTAATAAATTGAGATGTGAAGTGCATACATTCATTGCTTGCTCATGCACATGGGTTTAAATAAATTTTGGTGGGTAGTAACCATAGTGGTCAACATAAAAATCATCAACATGAACATCGATTGCTAGAGTCCTTCTTGGGATGAATAAGAATCAAAATGCACACTTCATCATACATATCATGTTGTTAAAACTAGTGCCTAATTATAAATTATTAGTAGTATTAGTTATAAAAAGTATTAATATATGAGGTAAACATATTTACATTTTAAAAAACATGGAACAATATTCTTAAAACACATATTTCATTAAATATGGAAGTATTCAGTGGATCTAGAATTTAGAACTTCAACTAGATTAAGTTTTTTTCAAAATGAGGAATTAGAAAGTCACTTAATTCACTAAT
>APFE031244042.1:0-51035 GCA_000404065.3 Pinus taeda
TCCTCAACTCTTCCTTTGTTGTAAAATAAAATGACCAAGAAAGGTCAAGTACTTCACATGCCATCCTAAATTGGATACCTTTTGTATATTAATCATATCTTCCAAACCATTGCTTTATATTCCATCTTATATACTGCATTTAAAATATATAAAAAATCTATATGACTTATATTATTTATTGAAAATCCCATTCCTCATGTATTTCCTCTATTTGGTACATTAGATGAGGGTTACAAAGCTTGACAATTATGGTTGATGTGGTATCAACATGGTGCTCATGTAATGTTGATGAGCAAGATGTCACCCATATAATCAATCCTCCCTCCAAGGTTCAATGACAAGCCATTGGATTTTTTGTAGGATTCAATAACAATGATAATTTTTCCTTCTCCTTGAACAACTTCTTTGACGCTCTTTGGAAACTACTAATATGGCACCTACATTATTTAAACATGGCCCCTAGTGATTCACTTATGGCATGAAGTAGTGTTGGTTGAAAAAACTGATGTCGACTTTCATTTTTACTTTGTCAACAACTTTTGTTTGTTGACGTGTTTACTATTAACAAATCTCATATTAATGACATGCTTTGAATGAACCTTTTCTTGTTTTCTTGCCTCATCAAGAAACATTTTGTCAAAGGCTCTCCTTTACTTAGTAGCTTGATTTCTTGGGTTCATTTTCCACATCGTAATCCTTTGTGACTTATCCTTGAGCATAAATTACCAAGAACAATCCCCCTTTGCTCGATGGTGTGCCTTCAAGCCAATTTCACTAATGTCCCAAGACCTCTTGCTTGACACTTTTATCTTTCCTTCACAATTTTCATTATTTCTTTTCTTGCTGCTTCTTTGCTCAACAAGTATATGGTTTCATTCAACAAATCCTATGAGATATTTATGGTGCAACCACACTAAGAATGGAATCATGTCCAATGGCTTAAAGTTTAATCATCCCTATTTTATACTATATTAATTTTAAAATTACAACAAAGAGTAAGGGTTCTTAAAAAAATGCAAGTTAATTAAAATGATTGAAATAATAATATTTATATGTCAAAGTAACTTACACTATAACAACTTGAGTAACTAAAAAGTTAAATCCCACGAAATGGAAATGTGTTTCTGAAAGTACCTTGGAGTTATTTTTCACTGAAAAATGCATTTCAAGTTTATGTGATTTTTGCATTGATAAAAAAGCATTCTTAAGTGCTGCAAATGGACAATGCATGACTCATTTAATTTTTTTTACCTAATTGAAATTATCCGAAGATAAAAAATAAAAAATAAAAATAAATAAATAAAAAGCACATTTATTTTTATAATTCCACCTTTTTTATGCTTTTAAGGATATCTCATAACTTGAGGTGGTCATTTTATTTTATATATTATTTCTCTAATTGAGAATGAGTTAAAGGTTTCACATAGATTGAAAAGTTGAATAAGTAGCTTGTGGATTTAATTTGACTATTGTAAGCTATCTATTTAATGGATTGAATGCATGATCCTTGGATGAGTTTTAGGCTAAGTAGGATTCGAAATTTTGATAGGAATTTGGGAAGGTAATATGTCTAGTTGAAGTTGGGACCAATCAATGAAAGATATCTTGAAAAATCTTATAAAAAAATCCTATAATACTATAAATTTGAGTTTGAATACTCTACCCAACACATTGTAAAATTGGTTGATTCAAAAGTAAATATGGGCCTAGAAAATAATGGCTAAAGGGTGGAAACCTCATAAAGAGTGGATGATTTCATTATCCAAATATCTATATTACCAAACATCCAAGAATTATTCACTAAGGCATGACAATAAATATGTTGTTTTGTGCAAGCACATAGTGGAAGAGTTGGGATGTGATTCGGATTTAAACAGGAATGCAACAAAATACAGAGATAACCATATACACAAATATGCAGCGGAAATAATACTTCATTTCATTAATGGAAAATACTGAAATATGCTTACAATCAGAAATGGAAATAAACTAGCTAGGGCGATGGTAGCTTATCTCTGAGAAGAGATGTGATGGCTACATGCCTCTGAACTGTGTTACAATGAGGCTCGAGGCCTATTTATTGTTGAGAAACAATGAAAAACCCTTAACATTCCAAAACCTAACCCTAGGAGATGAAACGCCAAACTGTGGGCCCCGTTTGGGGGTAAGTTGGTACATCAACTTCCCGGGGTCATAACGTTAGCATATGATCTCCGTTTGACGTGTACAATAGCTCATTAGAAAGATCTATTCGAGCAATATCATTGTTGGAACGGGCAACATCCCTCGGATTCCCCAAAAAACGTCGTTTAGGGCCTCAAAACGGCTCCAGAAGTTCAGGACTCGAAAAACTGCTAAAAATAGTAAGTTGTGCTACAATTACGGAAACTGAAAAGATTGAAAGAGACAGTTGTGGGGGTCCAAATGGGATAGGTGGGTGGCCACCAACATCCACCTGGATCATCGTCCCCAAATATTGTAACCATTGGACTCCTAGTACAACATAAATACCACCCATTGGAATGGAAATCATTGGAAAATTGAATACATATTCCCCCATGGTTAGCTTGATATTATATCACTTTCTAGAGAAATTTATAGTTCCTCCATTTGCAACCATCACTTAACACTTTGGTGCTAGATATAGGAAGAAATTCAATTCCTTGGCTATCTAACAATGAATAAAATCATGGGTACTACTTGGATCAATCAACATTATTACCTTTTTCTTCTTCATATATCTGTCTATCTTGAGAGTTTGAGGAGTGGTAATTCTTGCCAATTCATTACAAGATAGGGTCAAATTCATTTCTTCTTTCTTTGGGGTTGGTTCCTTATGTGTATCCTCCTCTATTTATGTTTCTTGTTCATTTTCCTCCTCCTCTTCATAATCTATGTAAAATAGTTTCTTCTCAATAAACTTGTGACTTTTAGTGTAGTTCCTATCACAACTGTAACAAATCCCTTTTTCTTTGTTTTATTTCAGTTTTTTTGGTGTCAACCTCGTAAGTTGTGGAACACCAAGAGCAATAAAACTTCCATATTTCTAGTTGTGAGTGGTAGACTTCCTTGTTGCCATAATTTCCCTTTCAACTTTTATTGCCACCATCAATGCCTTCGCCAATGAATCAAGTTACCAAAGGAGAACCCCATGTTGGATGTTATCCTTTAAAGTCCCTATGAACACATCAATCATATGCTTCTTTTGAATATCAATTACCCTGATATTTTAATTTTTGGAGGTCCTCAATGTGCTCTGCCATTTAACCCTTTTGTTTGAGATTTATCAATTGGCTAAAGAAGGTGTTGCTCTTTGTATCCTCATAATGTGCTATCATTTCCTCTGTAAAAATTGACCAAGTGACAAGTGGTTAACGAGAACAAATCCATTGATACCATACAAACTGATTGGGTTCTAAATATAAAGATGCAATGTGTACCTTTTGTGTGTGTTGCACATCATGGAGATTAAAATATTGCTCCACCTGTAGTATCCATGTTACCGAATCCTTTTCATCAAACTTCCTCATATTGATATTTGGAATGTGGTGAAACTTAAACCCAACATTGGAGTCTCTAAAATCATAATTCATATTCCTTTTATCCTCATCATGATTTTCATGGATTACCTTGTCACCATTGGGAAGCTTTTCATGTAGATCCTTTATCAAACTTTCCTTCAAACCTTCCATGTCTACTTTTAAAACTTCCATATACCATTTTAAACCATCCATGTATCCTTTTATTTTATCTCTAAACCATCCATCTTGACATTCACTACTCCCAATTCATTTTGGTTGCACTTGGTCATCTAACTTTGATGTATCATGTTGCATTTCTTCATCTTCTTCATGTGTAATATTAGAGCTTTCTGGTAGCTTAGTAGGTGTGTCCATTTTTTTTTCAAGGCATATTAGAATTAAATAATGATACATATTCTTCTCTATTCCTTTTGAATCACTTCAAACTTATTCTTCAAGCAAACATTATGCAAATTAAAAAAAATATACACACCTTTTTTTCCTTGTTTTTTTGAGCTAGATATTAGAATTGTTGTATCTATGTAATTTTAGCTTTCCAAGATCTGAAATTTGGTCTCGTGGTAGCACTCTGAGTCATCTTTCCAATACCATAAGTCAAACAAAATTGGGATTCTTCAAGATAAATTTATTCCCAATCTCCCATGATGACCTGATTATGGACTGGTTCAATAGAGAAAACTTGTTCGGATTGCCACGTGTGATTGTTTCAACCTTAGGCCCTGAAAGCGATAAAAAATTACTATAGTCTATGTAATTTTAGTCACTTTTTATGAAATTCAAATCTAATTCTCGTAGAGGAAGTTATGATTATTTTCCCAAGGTCACCTATTTGAGACTGAATTCAGGAGCATGCAAAAACCTTAACTTCTTCAGACCATATCTCTGAAAATATAGTGAACCAAGATCTAAAACTTTTACATGAAGCTCATAAATAGTTTAGATCGATGTGGTCAAAATTTCATCTTCTTAACCTTCGTAGAAAAAATGTTATAACAAAATTTCCAAGATGACCTATTTGCAACAACGAAACCCTAGAATCCAAAGTTTTGATACCAAATGTTATGTAACCAGATCACAAAAGAGATAGATCATGACTTCAAAATTATCCTCTTCGAGGGGGAAACCTCCTTTACATCACATAAATGAATAATTATTGAATGATACAAATGACAAGACCTCCTTCCTATATATATTAGCCTAAGGGGTCACAATATAATTAGAGCCTACATAACAATAATAATGTAAGGGCACAACAATAACAATAGTGGTTTCTATGGGGAACAACAATAAAAATATCGGGGCTACATTAACAATAACAATAATGGGACTACACTATTTTATAGGGACCTAACAAGAATGGAATCAAGTTTGAGTGGAAACCATTACCCTAAGTGTCAAGCTAGTTTTGACAAGCTTAAACAACTCTTAACACAAGCTCCCATTTAAAAAATAACTGACCCCAACAAGGTATTCATGTTGTGCATACATCCCATCAAGGAAGGATTGGGAGGATTTTTAATGCAAGATGGTCATGTCAATTATTATGAATCGAGAAAATTGAAGGAACATGATAAAAACTATACTACACATGATTTTGAATTAGTAGCAATAATTCATTCATTTAAAATGTGGAGACACTACTTGATAGGTAGAAAATTTCAACTAAGGATAGATAATGTGAGTCTCAAATATATGTTTGTTCAACCTAAAATGAATGCTAGGAAAGCTAGATGGTTGGCATTCATTAGTGAGTATGGTTTTTAGATTTTACACATCAAAGAGGAGGAAAACAAGGTAGCTAGTGCTCTAAGTAGAAATCTTAACCAAATTTGTGCTGCAACAACAATTATTTGGTCAAAAAATTTAGTTGAAAAAGTCAAAACAACTGCAAAATCATATTTAAAGTATGTGCAAATTAAAGAAAAATTGTAGAAAATTGAAAATTTGGGAGAAAAAAAAAATCTAATTTCTTGATTAAATGCCAAAATTTATTGTTGTTTAGAGACAAAATTTATATTCCAAATGAAGGAAATCTAAAAAAAAAAAAAAAAAATGTATTAGATGAGTTGTATAAAGGACCAATAACTGGTCACCCAAGTTATAAAAGGTTGATTATAGTGTTGAGGAAGGATTTTTATTGGCCAAACATGAAAAATGAGACAACATTGTATGTGGCAAGATGTCTTGAATGCTAGCAAGTTAAGGCATCTCATCAACACCCTATTGGTTTGTTACAACCATTGCCCATTCCTTAATGGAATGGGAAACTATCTCAATGGATTTTATTACTAGGCTACCAAGAAGTATAAAACAACATGATGTTATTATGGTGGTAGTAAACAAGCTCAACAAAGCAACACATTTCATTCCAGTCAAATCCACTTTTAAGGCTATAAACATTGCAAAAATTTTTATGAAGGAGATTTTCAGAGTTCATGGGGTACCTAAGGTTGTAATTTCAGACAGAGATGTTAAATTCACCTTCAAATTCTGGAAAGAGTTATTTGAAAACATGGGAACCAAATTAAATTTTAACACATCTTATCATCCTCAAACTAATGATCAAACAGAAAGTACCAATCAAATATTGGAGGATATGTTAAGGATGTACGTGAAGGACAAACAAACTAAATGGGAGGATTACTTACATTTAATTGAATTTTCCTATAATAATGGATATCAAACTTCTTTTAAAATGAGTCCATTTGAAGTCATGTATGGGAGAAAATGCAAGGTACCATTGCTATGGGATCACCCTAAAGACAAATTGATACTAGGACCTGACATGTTAAGAGAAATGGAATAAATTATCAAGCAAGTAAAACATAATTTAAAAACAACCCAAGAATGTCATAAGAGTTATTAAGATTTGAAGAGAACCCAAAAAGAATTCAATGTGGGAGATCATATATACCTGAAATTCAAACATAAGAAAAGTACACTCAAGCTTGGTATTTGTTGTTGGCATTGAGTGTTGGCATTGATGTCAACATGGTCATGATAATGGTCATACTTTTCATATGAATGTGTGATGGGTGTTTGCCTTGGTGGTACTATTGGTTGGCATTGATGCATTGAAATTGAGATGATTGTGTTGGGCTTGATGTTAATAGTATGATGTGACATGTTGATTTTTGTTGGTATGTGTTGTCTCTGATGTTATTCCTATGATGATGGAATAATTGATGCCACACTCATGATGGTCAATGATGGCATTGGTTTGGATGATGATGATGCTACAAGTTGGTGATGCACATATACATGTGATGGTGATGGTTCATGGAACACTAGTTGAGTTGTCAACTAGGTCTTCATGTCTATGCCTATGAGGATGACTTGTTTTAGTGAAGTAATGGCTTGATGATGGTGATTCAAAGGTATTATAGGTATGCTATAGGTGTTGTAGCATGTTCAGATTTTGATGGAGAGTGGAGGACTTGTTAACACACTTTCCAACCTTGTTTGTTGGCCCTTGTAAGTCAACTTGGTAGTGACACTTGGGAGGCATGTTTTATCTACTTATAGATGTGTCAATGATGGCATTTGTTTTGATGATGATGCTATTACAAGTTGATGATGCAGATCTACATGTGATGGTGATGGTTCATGGAACACTAGTTGAGTTGTCAACTAGGTCTTCATTAGGTCTTCATGTCTATTCCTATGAGGATGACTTGCTATAGTGAAGTGATGGTTTGATGATGGTGATTCAGAGGTATTATAGGCATGCTAGAGGTGTTGTAGCTTGTTCAGATTTTGATGGAGAGTGGAAGACTTGTTCGCACACTTTCCAACCTTGTTTGTTGGCCCTTGTAGGTCAACTTGGTAGTGACAATTGAGAGGCATGTTTTATCTACTTGAAAATGTGTCAGAGGCCACTTCATAGGTTTGAAGGGTAATACAGATGTTGGAGAAGGTGATCCAATAGGTGGAAGAGGTTATGAGATGAAGGGATGGTGTTTTCCCTCATCTTTAGCCACAGTCGCATGTAGCCAAGCCTATGGGAGCAGATTGAAGGCTCCATTCATTGGAAGAGAAGCCTATGGGAGCATTTATAGGCATAAGTCACATGGATCCAGTGTTACACATGGAACTAATGGATTTCATGACATTTTTTATACATTCCTCATGTTGTTTGGAAGGAAATTAAATTAGAAATTCCTATAGGCTTCTAGAATTGTTTGAAAATGTTAGATTTTTTTTGAAAAGGTCCTACATTGATGTGAATGGATTTAGTGCACAAGTAGTGACCATAGTGGATTTATTTTTTCTAATTTGTGCACCTTTGATCCTAGCCCCGAGCTCAATTTTGCCCTACAAGTTTATATTCTTGCCTAGTGATATTTGTGGTTTTTGATGAAGTATGTATGTGAGTGAGAAGGTATCATAGAAGGATATTATGCTTCATACCTTGAGCAGATCCTAGATGATTTAATTTATGAGTGTTATTGACTAAATAGTGAGAAGATCTTAAGCATGCTATAGAATGGATCAGAATTGAAGTTGTTGCAGTATAGATTGTTTAGAGAAGTTTTGTATGTTGTTGGGTAGTTTTTATGTTGATGATTCTTACACTTGCTTTATGCGGGAGTTTTTGATGCATTAGGAACATAGCCATAGTGTCTCTTGTTGCTAATTTTATTATACAACATTATTTTGCTGTGAGTGTCTGATTGTATTCAGATTTGATGTGCCCACAATTTTACTTGTATATTTCTTATTTGATGATGATATCTCGTTGCAGAGAGAATGTATGCATATTTGATTTCTTGTTGAGCATAGTGTCTTGGATCCAATTTGAAAATATATGGAAGGAGATCTACATTGTGGAGAGGAGCAGGGACTTCATGGATGTGGAGCAACGATTGTGAAGTTTTAGTGAAAGGAACAGTTTCTCAATCCATTGTTAGTTGGATAATCCAATTGAAGTTAGGCGAGGACCGATTGATCATGGTGGATTTCAATGGATGATGGTATGTAGATCTGTAGAGAATAGAATTTTCTGATATGATTAGTAGTATTGAGTCTCCTAGCTGATCAATGTTGGTATTTTGTATATGAAGTCGACTCTCCATGTTGATGGGAGTCAACAAGCTATGTAAATTACCAATTGCTTGACTAATAGAAATTCAGAGCAGATAATTAGCATCAAGGGTGGTTTTTATCCCAGAAGGGTTTCCACCATAAATATTGTGTCTTATGTGTGATGATGTGATTGTGTGCATCGTTTATTGTTATATTGTTTCTTATGGTTTAAGTTATGATAATGTGATGCACATGTTTAATGAGTCGCTGCTAACATATATGTGTGATTCAGTAATTGAAGTAATAATTGGAAAAAACGGTATTTAGATCACACTAATGATTCCCCTCTTCTCCCCCCCCCCCCCCCCCCACCCCCCCCTCTTTGTCTTAGTAGTGCTGAAAGGTTTCCAACAATTGGTATCATATAGGAGCTCTTGGTTGCAACTTGATCGTTGGAGAGTAGATTTGGGGTTTGTTGGTGAAAATTTTGTTTTTCTTTTAAATGGGCAAGAACAAGAGGAAACAATTTTAGAAAAGGAATGACCTTAAAAATATGGAATCTCAACCACAACAGACTCATCTTCCTAGTGCAATAGGTTCAACAAATAATGTGCAGAAATCAAAAGATCAAGAACTAGAGGTATTGTAGCAAAATGAATCCAAATTTATAAATGATAATGATTTTCTTTTGAGTTACATTTTTGTGGATTCAAATTTTGATCATGTTTCATTACCTAGTGAAGATGAGGATAATGTTAAGGTTCTTAGAGCTGACATTGCAAGACTAACAGTTGCATTCAAGGATCAAGAAAAAATATTGCATATATGTGATGATAAGGAGTCCAAGCTCAAGGAAGAAATTGTCAGCTTCAAGATTAAGTTGGTTGAAGTAGAAAAAGTTGAGGAAGGTATGAGAAATAAATATCAAGTGAAGGTAGAAGAGGTTGAGAAATTAGAAGCTGAAGTGGTTTCCTTGAGAAAGTACCGAAAGATGGAGAAGAGTACCGTAGCCTTGGATAATTTTCTTGAGATCCAAAGATCACCTTTGGATAAATCTGGTCTTGGATTTCAAAATGGTGAGTCTAGTTTTGCATGCAGGTAAAATCACTAAATAATAGCCCAAGAAAACTGTAGCAAACAATACTCGCAACAAAAGTGAGATCCAAGGAAATAAGAAGTAGATCCAACAACCAAATAGCAAGAAAAAGATCGAGAAGTAGAAAAGCAAGCAAAACCAACAACTGATCAAGCAACAAAACCATCAGGAGAGAATAAAATCTTAAGGAGCACCTGCATTCATAAGACATTTTACTCCTAGAGATGATTGTAAAAGATTTTTAAATTTTCAAAGAAATTAAAGTCCTTTTGTCCCTTTTGTGCATAATGTAGAATGCTACAAATGTCACAAGTTTGGACATATTGTAGCAAATTGTTGGAGCATAACATATAGACCATATTAGCAAAGATTCCAACAATTTCAAAAACCAAGGATAATTTCCAACAGGTATAATTGTGAAGCTATTGCTACTCATGTCGCTTTTTTGGCCATATGACAATAGATTACAAGTCTAACGAATGGAGGAGAATCACATTGCACACAAGGTGTAGACCTGGCATGAGTAGCAAGATATTTGGTCCTCTTTATTCCTATCTTAGCCACATGGAGTGCTTTATATTCCATATATTTCACCATAGGGAAAGAGATTGTTTGCTACCCTGTTACTCAAGGCAAAACCATCAAAAGCAACAAAAAAAGAGAGGATATAACACAAAAATAGTGAAGCAAGAGAAGAATCAGTTGAAGGAAGAGAAGAAGCAAATGAAAGAGGATAAGAAGCATAGCAAGACCGTGTGGAAGAAGAGGCAACAACAACTCTTCAACTAGTGAAGAGAATTCCCTCTTGCTGTCCATCATTATTCATGCATACTTATAGAGGATTGCACATCATGAGAGGTGCACAACCTTAGGGGGAGTGTATGATAGTTGTTGGAGCACCATATGATGATTTAATTTTAGCTTCATGCACATTCAGGTCCACAAGATCACTCTGTCTTATTGGAGGTATATTGAGCTCAGGGGGAGATATGCATGGTATGATGTTTTCCTAGATTATTTGGCATATTCTTCATTTTTTTCACTCAGTTATTTGCAGAAGATTTATATGTGTTTTCATGAGTGAAAAAGATTAAATTTTTTAACCACATATATCTTTTTGGTTTCCACTGATAATTGGTTCAAAAGATGTGCAACCAAGCATAAATTGTGATCATTACTCTAGGATGCATTGAGATGACTTCTGACATGGAGCAGCCATGTATAAGCTATTATATGATGATTACTATAGCCATGTACTTTCTATTTTTTCATCATTATGAATTGGTTGAGAGTCCAGTCAATAGTTGTTGAGTCACCATGATGATAGGCTTGTTTTGGAGGAATCTGTAGAGCCATTTTGCAACCACATGTATGGGCTAATGTTGATGTAACCATCATGATGTATCATGTATTTGAGTCATTGGTTCATATGAGATGATCATAGCAGCTATGTATTTCATTGATATATGAATGTAAAATTCTCATGGAGCCATGTACTTATATTGTACTATCCTTTTGTTCATATAGCCATAAGTCACGAGGTCATGTTATGCTCATATGAGAGTATGTATGAGGTCTTTTATATCATTGCTACAACCATGTATTTATCTTGTATAAGTCACTTGATTCATGGTCATGTGGAGTCTCAGTCCATATGGTGCTTCAATTTGTCAAAGGAAGCATTGTTTGTGGCATAAGCGATCATTTTAGCCCAACAATTGGTATCTCTACTGCTTGGAGATGACATATGTTCAGGGGGAGCATTACTTGCTCTTATTACTTTAGCCATACATTGTTGGCATTATGATCATCTTGGAGGTGTTCATGATGTGCCTAATGCTATGCTATGACAGTGGGGGTCTTGGCCTCATGTGATGAGATACTTGGTAGTTGCTTATATGTAGTTATTTTAGAAATTCCTTGTAGATTCAAACTGCTAATTGTAATATGCTAAAATAATAGACTTGAATCTAATCTACTCATCATCAGAAACAATTAAACAATCCCGAAATCACGAAGTATACAAGAGAAATAATTCAATCAACACATTACACAATGAGCTTTTGGGGAAATCCATAACTAAATACCCCTTCTATCTGTATATTACATTAGTCAGAAAATATGAGAAGATAACAATGCTTTGCTCAAGTTCAAGCAACCTCTGCACTATCTCCATCTGTCTCATAGCTTCCTATATAAGCCTAGGCCAATACTATTAATTTTAGGTATGTTCTATGCTAGAGAAATTTATTTAAATTTTCACAGTTAGCAAACACATCAACATTAAGATAAACTGCAGATAGAACATAAATATAAATCACAGAAGACAAGCCAAGACAAGAGGACACAAGATGTGGTGCAACCCAGGGACAAACCCCAATGTGGGGAAACCCTTGATCAATTCTTCCTTTATGTTCTTCAAAGTTCAGTAGATAAAGAGAGAGAGAGATAGTACATTTACAACAGAAGTCAACACTTTGACTTATCTAGATCTGAGCATAGATTATCTCCTATAATGATGAGATCAATTGAAGACATTCTGCTTCAACTAATTCTCCAAGGTGACTCCTTCACCTATCATCATGTTGCATCTGGTCCTCTTGTTGCACCATTGCAGACTGCACCATGTTGCACTAATCATGATTATCATCATGCTACCCATGTCCATGATCTTATCCATCATCATGCTGCCCTTCATGTCCATGATCTCATCCATCATCATGCTGCCCATACTAATGTGCATCATCATTGTGTTGCCCTTATAGATGTGCATCATCATTATGTTGCTGCCCTTGCTAATGTGCATCATCATTATGTTGTTACCCTTGCTAATGTGCATCATCATTGTGCTGCCACCCTTGCTAATGTGCATCATCATTATGTTGGTGCCCTTGGTAATGTGCATCATCATTATGCTGCCCATTAAACTGATCCAAGTCTGATCATGAACTATAACCCAATGCTTTCTACACATGCTGCCCTCCAAGTCTTCTGCCACCTGTTGTCTTTTACTGTGACTGGTTAGGGCTTGTTTTTGCTACAACAACCCTTCATTCAACCCACTAATCAACCTTGAATTTACTACATCTTATGTAAGGAGTAAAGCCTTTCTTGTGAGTTGTTGTTCTGGGCATATGGCAGCCCTTAACAACTCAACGCAGGCCTGTTTTGGGAGGTTAGGCCTACAACCTACCTCTACTGGCTATGGCCCTCCAACATCCCACCAAAACAACCCTCTTATAGCCCTCAAACAAATCCGCAATACTTCCCATCAAACTCAACTTTCCTCCAAGAGACCTCAGCCCCTCTACAACAACTTGGACTCCAAAATAGTGAGCTCTGATTGCAGCCTAGATCAAATTGTGGCTAGGGCATCACTATTAGGCTAGCATATTACTCTTGGTGTTTCACTCCTTCTCCAAAAACCCAAGACGTGGAGAGGAGGAGATCACCTCAAGAGTGTGTGATGAAAATGACATCAAATCCTCTTCTATTTATACCAAAAATGTATAGGTTGAATAGACATGACGTTTGGCCTTCTTGAGCCTACATAAGTTGCTGGTCGGCTTGATAATAATTCCATAATCAAAATAAATTCATATCTCCATAAACACTTATCAGAATCGGATGATATTTAGATCAATCCTACACCTCTCAACGAGAGGGATCCAATAAAAATATCAGCTACCATAAATAAGTTTACCCACATGAAGTTTGACCCTATTTTCCAATTTTATCACTCCCTCTCAACTAGGGAGAACTCCATCCACTGATCCATATGTTCAACTGTACTATCTTTGCCATCAGTGCCCTGCACTACTCTTCCTATCTCTGTTGGCTCTACTTTTCTCTACTCGGCTCTACTCAACTCTGTTGGCTCTGTTCTACTCTGCTCAGCTCTGTTGGCTCTGCTCAACTTTGTTGGCTCTATTGGCTTTGCTCTACTCTGCTCAGCTCTGCTGTCTCGACTGGCTCTACTCTTGCTCTGCTAAGCTCTGTTGGCTCTGCTCAGCTCTTCTGGCTCTGTTCCGCTCTGCTCAGCTCTGTTAGCTCTATTGGCTCTACTTTGCTCTACTAGCTCTGCTCTACTCTGCTCAGCTCTACTACCTCTGCTCTGCTCAGCTCAACTCTGTTGGCTCTGCTCTACTCTACTCAGCTCAGCTCTGTTGGCTCTGCTGTACTCTGCTCAGCGTTGTTGGCTCTGCTTTGCTTAGCTCTGTTGAACCATGAAGAAGAAGAATTGATTGAGAATGTCTCATAACATTCTCCACTGACCTGAAGTCAGTCTCAGAGTGCATACCACTGGTTCTAGACCAGTCTTAGCTGACCCAAAGTCAACGTCATAGTGGGTACCACTCCTACTACTGGTCCTAGACCAGTATCATCAGTCTTAGAGAGTGCACCATTGGTCCCAGACCAGTCTCAGCCTACCTGAAGTCAGTTTCATAGCATGTACCACTCTCACTGGTCATAGATTAGTCTTCTACTGACCCTAATTCAGTCCCAGAGTATCTACCGCTAGTCCCAAACCAGTCTCAACCAACCCGAAGTTAGCATCATTGTAGGCACAACTCCTACCACTGGTCCTAGATCAGTCTTCCACTGACCTTAAGTCAGTCTCAGAGTATGTACCACTGGTCCCAGACTAGTATAATTGATCCCAGATCAATTAAGGTAATCCTAGCATAGCGAGTATGGTAGATAAAACGATGTGTCCATCGGTACTACTATGGTTCCTATCCTCATTTCCCTGCTCATTTATCAGATGAGAGGTACTTCCCATGAGTCCCAAACTGCATGGGTAGGATGCCTTGATAGGAGAACGTAATCAATATTGTCCTCACAGGAGAACTAATCATCTTGCTACACCATCTCCATGGAGAACACATCGTCCAGGCCTCACAGGAGAACTAATCATCCTGCTACCTAATTGTCATCGAGAACACATCATCCAGACCTCACAGGATAACTAATCATCCTGTTACACAGGAGAGTGAATCATCCTATTCCACAAGAGAGCGAATCATCTTGTCCCACAAGATAGCGAATCATCTTGTTCATAGGAGAGCGAATCATCCTGTCCACAGGAGAGTGAATCATCACGTCCCACAAGAGAGTGAATCATCGTCCCAATGCACACCACCAGGGGAGGGTGAGTCACCCTGTGGTCGTATGTTTCTCTAGTAAGAATCGCAAGCCCCTAGAGCTTGCGATTCATGTAGAACCCTTGTATAAGGGTCTCTCAACGACTCCAAGTCATATGGGAAAATCACAAATTTGATCTTTCCCCGGGGCTCTGACAAAGTGTAACAACATTTACATCATCTTAATGCGATGGAGCCTCCTTGATTATCGACTTACCATATCCCAGATAAGGCAGTATCTGATGTCTATCTGTTGGAGCAGTTGACAAATACGGGATTCCTCAATAATCGAATCCCACCTCTGGTTGTCACAGAGAATCACAATGGTATTCATCATGTGTATTCACTGAAGAGTTTCCACAACTAGGCAACTTCATACGAGGTCATAATCATAGTTATGTATCCAGTCTTAGCGGTACTTATAACAACCGACTTCTGCTTTCTGCTCATCCATGATATTGAAGCAGAATCCAAAGAGAACCAACACTGAAAAGTGCTCTAGTGATCCTCCACACTACCTGCCCAGTCAGCATTCAAACAATCAGGAAGTTTTCATATTTTCGGTAATGTATCTCAATCCATGAGAGATTGTGCCCTGAAGACATCTCAAAAGATTCTTGGCACCAATCTAGTGAGGCTCAACCAAATATGAGCTCCCTGTGCTAACTGTAAAACATATGTCTGGACGGAAGTTCACCAAGGAATTTCCTAAATCTGGTCCGACATCACTACCATATAACTTTTGAAAGTTAAGATCCTCGAGGTAGTCACAGGCTTACAGTTTATCTTTCCACATTCAGAATCCAATTATGTTTGTCTTCTACAAATGGGAGGGTCTGCACCTGTTAGACATAGGTGTTGGTATGAGAGGTCTGTCATTCACAACCTTCATATAGTTTAGGTCAATTTCACTCCTAGTGAATCTTAGCTTCATTAGACAGCTTTTGATCCTCTCATGATATGCTCGGGGTGTTTTGCTTCAAGCCATAAAGGGCTTTCTACCACCTGCATACATGATATTCCTGATCATGAATCTCAAACTCCTTAGGTTGTTACAAATCTGTGGACTTGTGGCATGAGGGGAATGGTCCCCTTATAAAATTTTCCTTCGGTATATCTCAGACATGTACCTTCATGCTCTTTGTGAATTCAGGCATCCCTGTCACCATCTGACTCATAGACCTCTGGTGTTGTGTCAATGGACATGGTCTCCAGTGGACTTCCTACAACTTGATACAACCCTGAACTCAAAAACATCTTTGAAAAATCTATTTTTAAACATGTACCTTTCCATCGATGAGTGCCACCTTGAACCTTTGACTTCCATTGCTGAAATGGATACCAGGTTTTTCTTGTGATCAAGTACATAAAAGTGTTTCTGTAAATGAATAGAGTTACCCTCATTCAATTGAGGGATAACATTCCCAACATCGTTTCTAGGATAGGTGGCATCGGCTCCAAGTATAATCCTACGGTTATTTATCCGATGGAGTGCCTAGGGTTCCTTGCTTTCTTTGAAGAGTCAACCATTTCTCCTTGATGAACTGTATTACCTGTCATTCCCTTGACCCTAGAATGATTTGATTATCTTCATCAAGAGAAGTGTATCTGCCATTCAAACACTCCTACACATAATGGCCAAAATTATTGCAATCAAGGCACCCGCCTTTCCTTCCATCCTTAGATCTGAACTTCCAAATGAAGTGATCTTTAGATGGGCCATCAGAAACTTCTACTATGCCATTTTGATAATATGCTCTGCTTCGACTTCACCCTTTGTGAACTTAGACGAGAGATGTGGAACCCATTGATCCTTTTGTCTTGTCCCTATTGACTTCGGCGATTGCTTTTTCACTCTTTCTAGGGGATTGTCTTCACCTTAGCTCTAATTCCATGTTAATTTTAGGTATGTTCTATGCTAGAGCAATTTATTTAAATTTTCATAGTTAGTAATCACATCAGCATTAAGATAAACTATATATAGAACATAAATATAAATTGCAGAAGACAAGCCAAGACAAGAGGACACAAGATGTGGCGCAAGCCAGGGACAAACCCCAATGTGGGAAAACCCTTGATCAATTCTTCCTCTATGTTCTTCAAAGTTCAGCAGAGAAAGAGAGAGAGAGAGAGAGAGAGAGAGAGAGAGAGAAAGTACATTTACAACAGAAGTCAACACTTTGACTTATCTAGATCTGAGCATAGATTATCTCCTATAACAATGAGATCAACTGAAGGCATTCTACTTCAACTGATTCTCCAAGGTGACTCCTTCACCTATCATCATGTTGCATCTGGTCCTCTTGCTCCACCACTGCATATTGCACCATGCTGCACTAATCATGATTATCATCATGCTTCCCATGTCCATGATCTTATCCATCATCATGCTACCCTTCATGTCTATGATCTCATCCATCATCATGCTGTCCATACTAATGTGCATCATCATCATGCTGCTGCCCTTGCTAATGTGCATCATCATTATGCTGCCCTTATAGATGTGCATCATCATTATGTTGTTTCCCTTGCTAATGTGCATCATCATTATGTTGTTGCCCTTGCTAATGTGCATCATCATTATTATTCTGCCCTTACCTTATTATTGTTATGTTGGCTCTGATTATATTATGACCCATTAGACTCCTATATATAGAAAGGAGGTCTTGTCATTTGTATCATCCAAGAATTATTCATTTGTGTAATGTAAAGGAGGTTCCCCCCTCTAAAGGTTTATTTAAAAGGCGTTCATCTATCTTTTCTATCTTTTTTGTGAGTTGCTTTCATAACATTTGGTATCAGAGCTTTGGATTCTAGGGTTTTGTTGCTCCAAATAGGGCATCGTGGAATTTTCGCTATAACTTTTTTCTACTATGTTTCAGAAGCTATAAAAAAACCCATTTGAGACGAAATCTCGCTTAACGTCGGGTCCAATTTCAGATCTTGTCTCACTATAGGTTCAGAGATATGATCTGAGGAAGTTAGGGATTTTGCAAGCTCTAGAATTTCATTTAAAACAACTCATCGTGGAATTTTTGCTATAATGTTTTCGCTATGAAGTTTTAGAAGTTAAAAACAAAACCCATTTGATAAGAAATCGATTTGAACCTTGGGTCCAAATTTCTGATCATGTCTCGCTATATTTTTGGATATATGATCTAAGGAAGTTAGGGATTTTCCAAACTCTCGAATTACATCCTCAACAAGTGACCTTGGGAAAATCATCATAACTTTCTCTCTGATCATCAGATTGAAATTTCATAAGAAATTACAGAAAGAGGATGGACTGTATTTTGTTTGGGTATAATTTTCAAAACCTAAGGTTTAAACAGTGACATGCGTCATGTCGTACAAGTTCACTCTACTGAACTAGTCTATAATTAGGTCATCGCAGGAGATTGGGAATAAACATTTCTTTGGTAATCCAATTGTGATCAGACTTGCTGAGTTAGAAAGAGGACTCAGAGGGATATTATAGGTCGAAATTTCATAACTTCAAGATATGAAATTACAGAGTTATAGTCGTTTCAAGATCGAGCTCCTAAAATTAAGAAAATGCAAGATGAAGAAGTTTGATGGCAAGGATCTGGTAAATTGGATAGTATAGATGGAGCAATATTTTGATCTACATGAGGTTCAACTATTACAAAAGGTACATATTGCATCTTTATATTTAGAACCAAATAAATTTTTATGGTATAAAGGGCTTTGTTCTCGTAAATCACTTGTCACTTGGTCAATTTTCACAGAAGAAATGATAGCACATTATGAGGATACAAAGAGTAACACCTTCTTTAGCCAATTGATAAATCTAAAAAAAAAGTGTTCAATGGCAAAGCAAATTGAGGGCTTTCAAAAATTGAATATAAGGGTAAATGATATTCCACATAAGCAAAGCATTGATGTCTTCATAGGGACTTCAAAGGATAACATTCAACATGAGGTTCGTCTTTGGGAACCTGATTCATTGGAGAAAGAATTCAGGTTGGCAAGAAAAATTGAAAGAGAAATTATGGAAAGAATGAATCCCACCACTCACCACTATAATTATGGAAGTGTTTTTACTCCTAGCTTTCCACAACCTACAAAGTTTACATGACAACGATTGGAAGAAAAAAGAGAAAAAGGGCTTTGTTACAATTGTGCTAGAAAATACACTAAAGGTCATAAGTGTGCTAAGAAGAAATTATCTTACATAGATTATGAAGAGGAGGAAGAAAAGGATCAAGAAACATCAAAATAATAGGATATATACGAGGAAACAACCTCAGAGAAAGAAGAAATGAATCTGACCATATCTGTAAAGCATTGGCAAGAATTACTGCTCCTCAAACTCACAAGATAGAAGGACATATCAAGAAAAAAAGGTTCAAGAATTTAAGGATCACATCGAGAAAGAAGAAACAAATCCGACCATATCTTGTAATGCATTGGCCGAATTACCACTCCTTAAACTATCAAGATAGGACATATCAAGAAGAAAAATTTTCAAGAAGTGAAAGATCACATCGAGCATCAAGAAATGAATCCAACCATATCTTGTAATGCATTGGAAGAAATTATGACTCCTTAAACTCTCAAGATCGAAGGACATATCAAGAAGAAAAAGATTCAAGCACTGAAAGATCACATCGAGTATCAACAACAAGTTCTCCAACTTTTGAAGGATAACGCCACTTTGGTGCAAAATAAAATGAAACAACAGGCAGATCAACATCGCAGTGAAATTTTTTTTGATGTAGGCGATTGGGTAATTTTACCGCTACATCTCATGCAAGCTATTTATGAGAAGAAATGTTGGCAATACTACATGCACCTAAGAAATGGCAACCTTACCTAATGGGAAGACACTTCAAGGTAAAAATTGATCATGATAGCCTTAAATACTTTTTAGAACAAAGAATTATCTTTAGAAGAATAGAAAAAATGGGTCACAAATATGTTGGGTTATGACTTTGAAATCATCTACAAAACAGGGAACCAAAATGTTGTTGCAAGTGCACTTTCAAGAAAGGATGAGCATGTGGAAGCATTGTTTTGTGCTATCTCTCTTATCCAACTAGATTGGATAAATGAAGCAAGGGATGAATGGAAGAAGGATGAAGAAGTGTGGCCACTCATTGAAAAGTTCCAGAAGATCCCAGTTCAAACAGTATTGCCAAAAATTGACGAGGAAGGAAAAATCATATTGGAGCCTACAGCAATCATAGAAACAAGAACCTGAAAGCTACGAAATAGATCAATTTCAGAGTATCTCATCAAGTGGAAGAACTTACCCACTAAAGATTCCACATGGAAGGACAAGAATTTACATAAGCATCAAGAACTACTCAAGAGTTGAGGACAACACCTTTTGAAGGAGAGGGGCATGTTAGGTCCCTATACTACTAGTGTAACCCCTTATTGTTATTAGTACAAACCCATTATTATATTATTGTGCCCATGTAGTCCATATATTGTTATTATTGTGCCCCATAGAAGCCCACTATTGTTATTATTGTGCCCTTACATTATTATTGTTATGTCGACTCTGATTATATTATGACCCCTTAGACTCCTATATATAGAAAGGAGGTATTGTCATTTGTATCATCCAAGAGTTGTTCATTTGTGTAATGTAAAGGAGGTTGTCCCCTCGAAGAGGCTTATTTCCAAGGAGTTCATCTATCTTTTCTTTCTTTTTGTGAGCTGGTTTCATAACACTATAGGCAACACCACACTACTATACCTCCCACTAGTTCCTCCAACAATTTGAACTAGTTTAACTAAATTTAAATCAATTAAAATAAATTAATTAATTCAACTCAAAATAAACCTAACTAGGGATCCTATAATATAGGAGACACTATAAATGACTTGCGTTAGACCCTCAAATTGAAATAATTGAGACAACTAATTCAAACTAACTTAGTTAACTAATACAAGTTGTCATGAGATGTAGAATTACAATTTTATTCCTAATTTAATTCAATAACAAAATTAAATTAGGATTTTCTTGTTACATTTTCAACACTCCCTCTCAACAAGAAAGGGATAATCTACTACCTCGATCCTACCTCTATGAGACTCAAATTTGCATCATGACAATGCCTTTGTCAAAATATTTCCATCCTGTTCCTCTGTAGGAATGTACTCCAATAACATGATTTTCCTCTCTACACAATCTCGTAGATGGTGATATCAAATGTCGATATTCTTGGACCAATCATGAAAAAATGGATTCTAAGAGATTTTGATACAACTTTGATTGTCATAGTAAATCACAATAGGATCCATCTGCTAATCAAATAACCCAACAAGGATATTCCTCATCCAAATAGCCTCACAAGTTTCTTGAATAGTAGCCATGTACTCTACTTCTACTGAACTGAGTGTAATTGATCTCTAATTCTTGTTGTACCAAGAAACTATTTCTCATCCATATTGAAGATTCCCCTTGATGTGCTCTTTCTATCGACTGGACTCCCTGCCCAATCTACAGCTGTGAAGCCTTGAAGCTTCACTCCCTCTGTCCATTTGTACCAAAGATCAAACTGAGTGGTGCCTCTGAGGTATCTCAACACATGGTTAGCTGCCTTCCGATAGAGTCTGGTTGGCTTAACCATTTATTAACTAATATATTTAACTGCAAAACACATGTTTGGTTGTGTGTTCACCAAATACATAAGTGAACATGTAAATCATATCCTCCACTACTTCACCTGAAGTAGCATCTTCCTTCCTCCAATTCCTTGCTAGAGGAGTCTCCATGGGTTTGTTTCTTGCCATGTGGAACTTCTTCAATATCTCGTTGGTATACTTTCCTTGAGAGATAAATAGTTCCTCATCTCTTCCCATACTTATATACCAAAGAAATAATGCAGGAGCCCCATATCCTTCATCTTGGATTCTCTTGCAAAATTTGATTTGCAGGATTTTACTAGCTTCTCATCACCTGTTAGAATTAAATCATCAACATATAATACTATAATGAAAATTTTACCTTCAACCATAATACGGTAAAGTTTCTCATTTGCTTCACTTTTGGTGAAGCCCAACCTGATGAAATAACTGTCAATCCTGGTGTACAAGACACAGGGTGCTTGTTTCAATCATACAATGCTCGCTTGAGTCTGCACACATGCAACTCTCTATTGAAAGTCTCAAATCCTTTTGGCTACTCAATGTACACTTCTTCCTCAATCACACGGTTGAGGAATGTTGTCTTCACATCCATCTAATGTATCTTCCATCCCATATGCACTAAAAGTGCTAGAATATATCTGATTGAAGAGTACCTTTATAATGGAGCAAATGTATCCACATAATAAGTTCCCTCCACCTAAGAGAACCCTCTGGCTATAAATCTGGCCTTTTGTTTCTCCACACTCCCATTTGCTGCTTGCTTTACCTTATAAGGCCATTTGGAACTCACCGCTAACTTGTTTGATGGTCTTGGGATCACTTCCCAAAAATTGTTTATGATAATGGAGCTATACTCCTCAACCATGACATCAACCCATATTGGTTTATCCACTACTTCCTCGAAGGAGGATGGCTTAATCTCTACACTATCGCTCATCAAATCCATGTAGCCAGTGTACCGATATGGTGAACCCCTTTGCATGCATTGTGATGTGGGTGCTCCCACATTCTCTCTAGCATCATGCATCAACCTATCATCTTTTCTAGTAAACTTTCCCCCATCTCTGAAAGTCTCTGCATGAGTGGGTGCTTCCACTCTCTACTCTTTTGCATGTTGTTGCTCCACATCATCCTGAGGTTCCTCCTTTGGAGCTAAAAGCTCCTCTTCTCCATGCAACTCAATGTCCCTCTCAAGGAAACATCTCATGGCAAACTTCATCGAACTTCACATCTCTACGAACCACTGTCATCCTGTGAGATGAAAGGTACACCCGATATTTGTGAGGTGTATCAGTGTACTACCCAACTCAACTGTTGGTTCTAGCTTTTTCCTTGCATCCTTGGTAACATGACAGTAAATTGATCAACCAAAGATCCTGAAGTGTGCCACATCTGGTTTCTTACCCAAAAAAACTTATTCTGGTGTACTCATCCCGAGAATTCGATGAGGACTCCTGTTCTACACATATACAACTGCGTTGCATGCTTTAGCCCACAAGAGCAATGGTAGGCCCTAATCATGTAATATTGGGCCCGTGTAGCTCCCACAATATTTTTTTTCTTCCTTTCAGCCACCCCATTTTGTTGTGGGTTATGGGTTGTTATTAACTCTCGTTTAATGCCTTCTGATTCATAGAAGTTCTTGAATTCATTCAATACATATTCTCCACCGTTATCACTCTTGAGAGCTTTAACTTTCCTCCTAGTATCTTTCTAAACAAGTTCTTTAAAGTCACAAAATTTAGCAAATGTCTAATCTTTCTTCTACATGAAGAAAATCTAACACTTACGAGAAAAATCATCTACAAATATTACATAATACTTGTTCTTGGTCATGGAGGCTATCAAGAATGGTCCACACACATTTGAGTGAACTCTTTCAAGGATTGCTTGCATTCGACTATCTTTATCATGAAAGGTAGCTTTGGTGTACTTCCCTAATGTACACCCTTTTCATGTGTCTCTTTTCTCTAGTATACCCTTGGAAAGTCCTGTAGAAATTTTCCGCATGATCTTCAGTGGTCTATGGTGCAAGTAACCCAATATTCTATGCCAAAACTCACCGATGTCTCAGCTCTGTAGTTAAAGATTCAATGGAAGCATTTCACTCTAGAAGAAGCAACCTACGAGTTAGAGGATGATTTTAAGGAAGCTTATCCTTCTATGGTTTAAATTCTGAAATGATTTCCATAATAAATAACTGATTGATACATCGTGATGGTGTCAAATTTAAGCAGGGGCCAATATGATATCCCTCATCTCAAAGACTTTATATGATTACATGTATATAAGTTTAGTTTAGATTTAGTATATGACATTAAAGAGACAAAAACATATTTAATTATCAGTAACTTACTTATAATAATTGATGTATAACTGTTATTTGTAAAGATGCATTTATGTTTTATTTTATGGATATAAGAAAAACTGGGAAATTAATGGTTGAAGCACAAATGGCTAAAAGAGGAAAAAAAACTGGAATTTATTTTAGAAAATTATTTTATCCATCAACAATTCCTAGGAATTTAATCTGGGTGATTAGGTTTAACTATGAATTTGTTATATTGGCCAGTTTAATGTTCCCTAGAAGACAAAAAGTTGTCTCTAGAAGTGGGGAACAAGATCTCATAAAGGGGCAGCTAACTACCTGCCACTTGTTAATGAGGTGGAGGCAGTTAATAACCACTCAAAAGTGGTTGATGGGTAAAATATTTGAAGTTTTCTGACTTTTGTCTCATAATTTTCTGAGAAAAAAGGAGATTGGGAGACAGAAGAAAACCATAAATAGAAATTATACAGAGAAAGATTTGTAGGCCTACTTGCTCAGGGGGACCAACAGAAGTTATGTCAAGGGAGGAGCCAAGTACTTGAATATTAGTTCCCAAAAGAAAATTTTCAAATCGGTATCTATAACTTTACGCTTTAATATTCCAAAGAATTCTTTATAATCTTCTTCGTTTCATAAATTAATTTATGCTTCCTATGCTAAAGGAAATGGAAAAAAATGTTTATTCATTGAGTGAGAGTATGTGGATTTATTTATTATGGTATCCAAATGCTAATTATGAAGAGAATTTTGTATTTGAATGTTATTTCCAAAAGATTAGTAGTTTGAATGCACAAGTATGGATTTTCTTTCTTGACTTTGCAAGTGTGAAATGTTGAAATTGATATAGAAACAACAATTACACTTTATGGTTGCGAATATTGCCATCAAGAATAAATATTGACATCACAAAGGAGTCACATTATCTAAGGATGTACTATATTTGTCTAAAGGATATATATATATATATATTATACTATATTATATATTAATCCTAAGAATGTATAGAGAAATTATAATTTTGAATTGTATGCAATTGTACAAAAACGTTGCTTTAGAGTTTAAAGAACAGATTGTAAATAGATTTACACACTTATTTACAATTCTAACTACATTGAGGCATTAGGACCGTGGGAGCACAGTTATGCTAGAGTAAAAGACTAGCATATAATTTAAGTGAGAGTAAATTATTTCCTTTCTGGACAATATTACATAGGGTAGGAAAGAAACCATAAAATTGATAGAAAGAAAAATACATAAAATGAAAATATGTGAATATAATATTCACATATATTAAGTAAATAGACTTAAAAGTATAAGATACAATCTTATTGTAGAATTTCTACATAACATATAAAAGTCTATTTGAATTTATATACAAGTCCAAATACAAGAGACTCTAGTAAGAGGAATATATATGACTATAAAGAAAATATGAATCATATACAAATTGTACTGAGAATTTGTCTAGGAAATATTACCTATAACCTAACAAAGATACATTTCCTAAGGAACTGCGTTCCCCTTAATACTTGACATGAAAAAGAAATAAAAAGGAAAAACTAAAAGAATATTATCAATACAATGGACATTGTCTTAGTTGTAATATAGTTGCTTTGCTAAGGAACTCTCAGGAAACACCAGGTAGTAATCCAACTTGGAAACAAAGTTGAGTTGTGAATTAGGACTGTGAACTCCAAAGTAACCAAACACTATCCAAGACCAGAGAAGGTGCAAACGAGACAAACCTGAAACAAGTAAATAAGCATTTTTGGTTATTATAATTTTAAGAAGACTAATATATATATATATTATATATTATATTAATATATTATAATATTATATATATATATAATATAAATAAATATATTTGAAAATGTTTAAAACTTCATGCAAAAGGAAAGGTATGCCTACATACTCCTAGATTGCTTCGGACCTTGCTAGTACAGAAGCGTAACATACAAAGTTTAAACTATAATAAATCTGTTAGCTTTAGTAATAGTCTAAAAAAAAAAAAAAAAGTCTATCAAATAAAATCTTTGAAAACCCTCTACTGCATAAGAATTCTAAACAAACTAGAAAGGGAAACCATCTTGAATAATTTTTAGAAAACCCTCCTGAAATAACCTTTCGGGTTATCAAAGAAAAATGTTTTATTTAATAAACTACCCAAGCCATAAACACAAAGATAAAAGCAATTACTAAACCTTTAAAAGACAATAAGAGAATAATTTTTCTTTGAATGATAATCACCTACAGAAGAATGAAATTCTATTTTAACAATAGCTTGAAATCATGTTATAACCCTAGGGTTTGATATAAAGTAAATTATCTTTGTAACCTTATAGGGTTTAGTGATGAAATTTCCGATAACTTAACCTTTCAATGTGAATACCAATAGAAAGTAACCCAGATGTATAAAATTACTTCTGCCCGAAGAATTTTCTACAGGAGTAACCCAACAGAGACAGAAAAACTTACATATTTGCTACATAAAACTACAAGACAATATAAAATCCTAGTGTGTGAAAGAGATGAGAATCCTTCAAGTAAGAAATAACCTTACTAGAAATGAAACTAGAGGATTGTTGTAACTCAAAAAAATGGCGTAAATACCAGAATACTTGGATGACTATAGTGCTTACCAATTTGTTGCAGAACCACTAGTAGCTACAACCTACCTTCTCCAGATAAACCTAGAAAATCCATTTCACAACCTTTTAAAAAAAATATACAAAATGAGTAGGCTGAATAAATATAGATGAAAGGAAAACTAAAATAACAATCATGCATGATCCCCTTTTAAAGCATAAATTACCTCTAGCACTGAACCTCAAAGTCATCAGTCAAACGATCCTTCCAATCAACAAGTAGTGAAGTCAACTACCATTCTGAAAACACATGGAGGTCATTTTTCCAATTGAATAAATCAATTCACCCTTGTCATGCTCTCTCATGGTAACAACAAATCTCATTGAAACCCTAACAAAAATCTAGCTGAAAAGAATAGCATGGCTAAGCTAAACTCTCGGGGTAGAATGAATTGGCGGAAAGAACATGTCTCTAAAGTCATTAAACCTCTTGATAATCCTAGATAAAAGGTAAATCGTTGATTTGGCAGCATTGAACATACACTGTCGATGAGGTTGATTATGGAAAGGGGTACGTGGCCACAAAAACACTTTCTCGCTCTATGATCAAACAATTCAGAAAAATCACTACATAATCCCATATCGAAAACAAAAAATAAAGGTTCGTGTTTATATAATGTCCGACTCATAGAAGTACAACAAAGAATGGAAATATAACGATGGTTATGACAAAGTGTGATAAAGTTAGAAATGTCATCAAGTATTGTACATAAAGTAGTGCATAAATATATATGTTACTATACATTGGACTGACATAATACAACTAATACAATATCAATAATAAAGTAGTGCATAAATATATATGTTACTATATACATAAAGTAGTGCATAAATATATATGTTACTATACATTGGACTAGACATAATACAACTAATACAATATACACATAAGGTAGTGCATAAATATATATGTTACTATAAAGTAGTGCATAAATATATATGTTACTATATATTGGACTAGACATAATACAACTAATACAATATCAATACACAAGTATTTATAATGCAAATTTTGTAAAAATGATAACCTTCTATTAAATATAAAAGTATAAGGAATCCGATGGAATGCGACATAAAAGAAGAGTCAAGATGAAGTGGTGAAAGATAACTTTAACATAATTTAGTTCAATAATTCTTTAGAAGAAATGTAAACATTTAGTTAAAGTGCCAACTTGCATTCAATTATAATGAATTCGTTAATGGTAGAGAAATGTCGAAAATAAAGCCGCAAACAACTATGATAACTACTTTTGTATCATAGTTATCTATAATGAAAGGAGTTGTTAACGTAGTACAAAATTTAGTTATCATCAAATGGAAAATTATTTGTTATTTAAAATAAAAAAATGTTGATATTAGAGGGTTTTTACAAGTAATGAGATGAAGATTAGATTTACCATGGTGTGATTTGATTTGGTTACAAATTATATCTTCCAAGCTTACTACGAATATGTATTTGTTGTAAAGAACATTTTTTCAAACCTCGTTATTTATTATGGATGTTTAGGCTCCCTTTGTTAGAGGGGTAGTCGAAAACATTTTTATGTTCTTTATCCCCTAATATCCCTTCTCCTTTGGTTGAAGAGTCTTTGCCAAGATATTAATGGCATCCTTCTTCTCATTTATTTCCTTTTGAGAGGTATAAGAAATATATATTCTTAATTTTAGGTAAAATATACTTTAGAGAGAAAGATGATGAGCACCAATATACAAAAACAAAAAATGACCACTCTTTATCAAGACAATATGGCCTTCTCTTCATATCCATCTACATGTACACTAGGATATCCTTATGTTCAATATGTTTAGTTGCTAGTTCTAGTCCTAAATTTTATAATTACTAGATCTAAGCTTGAATCTTGTGTAGGTCAATTTCTCATTAAACCCTTGAACAAAGAAGGGGAATAACTTATGGATCATAATCAAGTGAAATTGAGGGACAGTATTACATAGATGAAGTATTTTGACTTATTTATCTACACGACCATGGCTAGCAAGACAATTTCAAAACTCCTAGAGAAAGTCTTTTCTTCAAAGGTGGAGTTATTCCTAAATAAGAGAAGATCATCCACAAACATCAAATGGGTGACCTAGACCCTCTAAATAATCTTGATACCCAATATGTTTCCTTTCTTGACATTTAGTATGAGTTAGTCTATTGAGGCTTCTGTAGCACCCTCCTCCCACATCTGCCAAAGCAACCAGCCAGCTGGGGTAAACATGTGACGAGAGGCTACCATGTTATGATTCAACCTCCTAGGTAACCTTAATGAAATGGAATCGATGGAAACACAACATACATACCTCCCTTGGGTGCTTCAGGACCCCAAGGAGCTAATCCACTACTACAAGTGCCCAACCCTTGAGTTAACCTGTCATTTAGATTAATTAAACCCAAAGTCGCTCCCATAACAAGGCATGCGACTAGAAATCCAAATTCGCTCTCACAAGCTTGCCTTCCAACAACTAGAGACCCAAACTTTCAGTGGTATGCCAACGACTCTGATATTTGAGCCACTTTTTTAGGCCCAAAGCCCAAGTCACTACCCAGAATTGAACCATCTCTCTAAATCAGTAAAATAACATGGAAATGACACTACTAAAGCAAATACTTGTTCAAGACTTTGACTAGACCCCTACTAGAAATGACAGGCATTTTGGCAAACACTTAATAAATATGCAACCTACAACTGTAAATAACGGATCTAAGTATAGGGGTCTCATACTTATTTGAGATTTTCCATGAAAAATTGTTTCCTTATCACTTTACCCACCATTCCATCCATTAGGTCATACATACATTTTTCATTCATTTACAAGTAAAAACACGATGAGAATCATACATAGTTGTTGTCATAAAACATATACATAACCAGAATAATAGGGATAGTAATATCAATGAAATCACATTGATATATGCCACATATAATCCATCATAATAATCATATAAATACAAGGAAAAATAACATTTCATTAATGATGAAAAATCCAAACCCAGGATGGGACTTCCACATTCCACCGGACAATAGAATGGTTGAGCCAAATCTCTCTTCATCCATTCACCCCTGTGTCATATTCTAAGCTTGAATGTGGGATCTCATAGAACAAATCAATCAAAAAACATCCAGGGCTTCTAGAGGCCATCCACCTCAACCCATCAAAAACTGATTCCGCCTCATGGTTTGACATCACAAAACCGTTATCAGATCAGTCTCTATCCTAGCCATCTAGGGCTCCAGAGTGTTTGTTCCATCCCGGCTTCCAAGACTAGTAACTAAACCCATGAATGTTACTGGGCTTTAGAGCATTTGTCCAACCAACGCTCCAGGACTAGTAACTCAACCCAAAAATATTAGCAATCTCTAAGGTGTCTGTCCAACCAAGGCTATAGGACTTGTAACTCAACCCACCAAGGGCTCCAGAGTGTCTTTCCAACCAAGGCTTTAGGACTAGTAACTCAACGCAAGTTGTTCCAGGGATTGAGAGCGTTTGTCCAACCAAGGCTACGAGACTAGTAACTCAACCCAAGCCATTACAGGGCTTCCAAAGTGTTTGTCCAAATAAGGGTACGAGAACTGATAACTCAACCGAAGTTATGGAACATGAGAGCCAAAAAAAATGAAAATAAACCCACAATCTCCATGGCTATCTAGGAATTTGAAAGGCTAGGAAAATCCACTGTCAATCTAGGAAATCCTCCATGCCAATGACATATCACAACCAAAATCCACATGCATATTCCATGCATGCCAAAACTGGTGAAGGAAACATACATGCAACTCGGTACCTGCAAGAAAATCTGATGTAGTTGTTGATCCTGATGCCCTCTTGCACTTTCCTTCTCTTCATTTTCCTTCTAACTCCAAAAATCTAAGTATGCCACACCCTCAAAGAGTGCTCCAAGAAACTCTAAGTATCCAGAGTATGATCAAGTCTTGCCCATTGATCCTCAGAAGCCTTCTTAATAATGAGGCCTCTATTTTCTTCAATTTCCATTATTTTCCTTCAATTTCCTCCTCACATGATACCTGTGACCTTTCACCTTCCTTTTCTCCTAATTTCCATTATTTTCATAAATAAATGTGCCAAAATACCTTTTTTCCTTTTTAATGCCTTAGCCATTTTCTTTGCCAATTTCCTTAGCCATAAACAACCAAATGAACACCCACAAGGATGTCCTACCCACCATTCAACTTGGAATACATGTCCCATCACTGTGGCCTTATATATATATATATATATATATATATATATATTATATATATATATAATATACTAATATATATATATATATAGATAGAGAGAGAGAGAAAAGAGAGAGGAGAGAGAGGAGAGAGAGAGAGATATTTACATGAGCTTTTAACCAGGGTTTACAGAACCCTCCCCCTTGCAGGAACACTGTCCTCAGTGTTCAATGACACCTATAACCAACAAGATTGTTGTAAACCAAAAATACTTCTCGTGGAGCTTTAGAACACAACTCATTGTAGTATTTACAACCATTGTTGAAACATGACAATCATATCATTTACTGGAGCTTTATAACATAACTCATTATGATATTTACAATAACCACATATACACATACACATTTGCTTCAACCAAAAAATAACCATATTGTCTATGGAGCTTTATAAATCCAGCTCGATACAATATTTACAATAATACACACATATACACATACGCACATTTTCTCAACTGGAAAATAAAAGGATAAAATGTTTGCATCCACAACAAGGGAATCCAGAGACACACACCTCCAACCTCGAAGTAATACCAGGATTCACCTCCTTTCAAGGAAGTCCAGAATCCACTGCAAAATCAAATATGCATCCAATGTCTAGCACTATAATCCTGCGACACATGTCCTCTCAGTCAATATTTATCGGCTCATTGTTCCAAGGCACACTCCCAATGTGCATCTGATTCCATTTTCCAATGTTAATGACCAAAAGAAATCCATCCTCAGTCTTCCCTTCTATGCTACATAGTCCCTCAGGAAATCTGGCCAACCCCTTCCATGCAATCACTCACCTTCCAAGTTCCACTAGCACTCCCATCCCATGGCAAGGCTTCCTCGCATCAGAAGATACAAAAACCGAGGAATATCTCTGCCTCAAAACCATCATACTGGTCATAGCATGCTCATTGAAATCAATTTACACTATTGGTTACCAATGTCCCACAATGGCCATGCTCCTGAAATTCTTTACCAGCATATTGCTGCATTTTCTAATTCCTTTTGTTGTTGTTGCTAATATTTGTAGTTGATTTCAACCACCCAACTGAGCATGTTCATGCATTCATGTTCCAAGAACGTATCTTCCATTAGATTTAAAATAAACAAAATAAATTCACATAAAACCTCATTGGTAGCTCGTCAATAAGGCATATTTGCAATCTTGTTCGCTTCCTATCACAACAAGTCAAACTAGAATATATGACCAAATCAACATGTATAAAAATATCACATTAGGTTAGCTCAAAACATAACCATCAAAATCATAAATCATAAATCACATGTAGCCATCATAAACCAAAATCATAGATCACATGTAATCATCATAAACCGGAATCATAGATCACATATAATCATCATATACCATAATCATAAATCACATGCATAATAAAACTGAAATAATATACTGATACTTATCCTTTAATCGATCCTTTCTTCTGCCTTTGTTCTTTTGTACACACTCCGGATTAGTTGTCACATCCAGTGCCTTCTCTTCAACCATGTGCACATACATAGTGTGTGCATCACACACATACAACCACACACGCCATACAACACCATGTAATGCATACACCTATACTTGAGATACAACACATACACCTACACCTAGTGTACATACGTATACATGCACAATTGTACATTAGAAGACATTCATCCGCACACAATGTGCGACACCACAAAATGCATACACATACACCCGGTATACAACACAACTCATACAAATATACCTGATGTACAACACAACTCATATAACTATATTTGATGTACAACACAACACAATACATGCACCTACATCCGGTGTATAACACAATACATGCACCTACACCTGATGTACAACATAACACAAATACATGTCTATAGTGCAACACAATGAATGCATATATCATGATACCATGACTACACAATCTACATACATAGTACCACATGCCCGCAACACAATATGTACGACATGCACTCAATCCCACATGTACATCGGTACCACATGTACCAAGCACCACCTTCAAAACGTGTGTACAACATCACATGTACAGGGCACCACCTGCACAATGTGTACACAACGACATATGTTCACTGCACCACTATACAATGTGTACACAATATCACATGTACAAAGTACCACATGTCCGCGAAACCACATGTATACAATGCCACATGCAAGACATGTACACAACACGACCTGCACATAACGCCAATTGTACAACATGTACACAACACCACATGCAAGCAACACCACTTGTAGAATCATGCACACCACACCATATGTACATAGCACCACATGTACAACATGCATGCAACACCACTTGTACATAGCACTGCATTTCCAACATGTACATAGCATCATCTATACACAACACTGCATATCCAACATGTGCGCAACACCATATGCACACAACACCGCATATCCATCATGCACACAATATGTTATGCACACAATACCGCATATCCAACATGTACAAAGCACCATCTATAGCCAGCACTGAATATGCAACGTTCATACAACAATATTTGTACTACACCATGTACATAAAATTACATAATCAACATGTACACACACTAAATATACACTACACCGCATGCACACAACCCCATGTGCAACAAGTACAACATATACGACATATGCACAACAATCGTACCACACATCCAAAACCACACTGACTCTTTACCAAGAAACCTTGCTTCCAGTGTCTTATCCAAGCTTGTCCCAGCATGTCATAGACCATACTGCTTTCATTTCGTTGATGTATCCCTCGATATAGCCTATCCATAACATAGACATAATATAATCACATATTATCAACTCATAACCACATGATACTGACCTTGTAGATGTGTTAGGATAATTTTCCAACTTGATTCCTCATGAACCATGAATCTCTTCATGTCATTCACCTACGTAAGAAATCATTCATCCACACGAACGATCCCTGACAACCCTGTCAGACAGTGACATAGATACATATATACATACATACATACATACATACATACATGCATACATAATATATAATTATTAGCATAAAAAAATCATCACCCTGTCAGACAATGACATACATACATACATGTATATATATAAATAGTAGCATTAATAATCATGATCCATGACGACCTTGTCAAACATGACATACATTGACACCTACATGTATAAACATAAACATAATCATGATCATACACTACAAGAAAAAAGGACATTGGTGAGGGGTGAAAAATGTCACCATAAGCTCATTGGTGATGGTCAAAAGAGAATTTGTCACCAAAAACTGATCGTCACCAAAGGTGGCATCACCAAAAGTATAGGTGTTGTAGTGACATACAAAGTCTGTCACCAATAATGATTTATAATGATGGATAATGACCGTCACCATTTCATATGAGCAATGGTGATGGACCGTAGCCTCTGTCACCAAAAATTAATGTCACCAAAGGTGGTGTCGCCAAAAGTATAGGTGTTGTAGTGGCATTCAAATTTCGTCACCAATAATGATTTATAATGACAGATAGTGACCGTTGCATGAGCAATGGTGATGGACCATAGCCTTAGTCACCAAAAATTGAACATCACCAAAGGTGGCGTCACCAAAAGTATAGGTGTTATCGTGACATTCAAGGTCCATCAAGAATATTGATTATAATGATGGATAGTGACCATCACCATTTCATATGAACAATAATGATTTATTGTGATGGATCTGTAATGGTCATCACTATTGGTGCATATATATGGTGACATTCATTGACCATCATCAAAAGCCGCATTACTAGAAGTATAGGTGTTGTGGTGACATTCAAGGTCCGTCACGAATAATGACTATAATGGCAGACAATGACCATCACCATTTCATATCAACAACAATTATTTATGGTTACAGACCTTTGAGGGTCATCACTATTGATGCATATATATGGTGGCGTTTGTTGACTTTCACCATTTCATATTTTTGGTGAGGGTTAAAAAATGTCACCAAAGCTCATTGGTGATGGTCAAAAGAGCCTTTGTCACCAAAAATTGATCGTCGCCATTCCATATGGATGTCAAGGCATGATGGAATCGAGCCACTAACCTCCTGATTGTAAAGCAGGTGCTCTTCCATTGAGCTAGCACCCTTTAAAGAATTATATTTTTAAAAACTACACCTTGAAACGTCATAAATTGTAAATTCTACAACTGTTAATAAATTAAAGTCTCTGCAATATTTTACTAAAGAAGCAAAGCAACATTGAAGCTATAGGTCCCTACCTAATGGTTATTGAAGTTATGAAAATTGGGTGGAGGGAAATATAGTTATGTATAAGAGAATCAATATTTTTAGTTGAATACTCAATTAGAAGTGAAACTCTGAAGACATTTATAACCTATAAATGACCTATAACTATCAAATGCACCAAATATTGCAAAGGAAATGTCATAAGTGGATAGAATATAGAAAAAGAGGAGGCAGGGACTTGGAACCCTTGTATATCCTGTCATGCCTTAGCACTTGGCACATCTTAGCTTGTTTGACATGTCTTTGTATTAACTGGCACATCTTAGCATGACCTAGATTTCCCTAACACACCTTGGTAGTCATGACCTCACAACTAGCATTACATTTTTCCATGACTTGGGAACCTTACATTCACTGGAACACCTTGGCACTCCCTATTTTTCATGCCCTTTGTTATCCTCCATAATGTCCTAGGCTGATGAGGAGATCGATGAAGGTAACCATAGACCAAGATTTTAGTTTGGTAGCTAGCTCTACGAAACCAGAGATGGCTCTCTCTATGAAATCATAGCCAAGAGACGACTAGAATGTAAAGGATTCTAGGCTAGATAGCTAGGCTTAGGTGGGTTTTTGGAAAATTTAGGGACTTGGAATTCTAGCCACTGGTGTCTTGTCTGGTAGGGACTTTGTCAAGGAGGCAAGGACTTGGAATTCTATCCACTAGTATCTTTTTTGGCAAGGACTTTGTCAAGGAGGCAAGGACTTGGAACTATGTCTAGGATAAAGCACCTAACATGCATGACAGAAGCTCCCTAGAATAGAGTACCTCCTATCTAGAAGAGTGTCCCCTACTCAAAATATAGAACCCTTCTCTACTGTGAACTTTTCTTAAAGATAAATCTGTGCATAAAATAGTACTAAGAAAAACAACTAAATTAAGAAAAGTGAGCATCTAAGTCAAACTATAAAAGTATAATAAATATCGCTCTATATAAGTTTTGGAAACACTAAACAAGCATGCTTTCATACAAAAACAATAAGATGCCTAAAATCAATGTGATTCTTTCATCATTGCTATACCCTCACAACAAAACTAGAATCTACAACATGCACCCCAAGGCTATATGCATTTGCTGAAGGTGTAGATTGAAAGGATCTATTGAGATGAAGTACTATTGAAGGAGAAACACCTTCAAAACAATAGATAAAGTCTAATGTGAATTAAACCCAACTACACATAGACCAAGGCTGATATTGGGTACACTTCTTCGCTGAATGGAAACTGCAATGTATTGTAGTGCTGCTGAAGAAAAAACACCTTTAGTGCAACACGAATAAAACTCTAATAGATATTGTCACTGTGGCCTAGGTGGTCAATGATCTCATCAATATAGGTAACAACTTTGATAATTGAAAATCCAAAAGGTGAGATGCATAGATCATTTGAAATGACAGATTTGGGCATTCTTTATTATTGTTTAGGAGTGTTAGTATAGAAAATGCAAGGTAGCCTGTTGCGTGTTTATGTCACAGGCCAAGGATGCGAAGAAATACATAAAATATTAAATAGCATGGTATAAGTCGATTGTAGTTTCTTTTGAAACGGGAATGGAATTCTCCTTGTGCGGTTTCTAATATAGTGCTAGGGTATAACTTTAAATAAGAAATTGATAGTTATGGGGTTGAAATTGTCTCACAATTCATGGAAAGTCCCAAATTTGTTCATTAGAAAGAAGCAGAGTGAGTCGTTAGGTTTATGGAAGGGAACACCCTATTCATAAGAAGATAACTTGAAATTAGTTGGGCATATTATTTCTCTTCTTATTGCACGTGTGTGCTTTGAAAAGATAACCACATCCAAAGAATCAATAACAACTCTGGTAAAGCTTATAGATGTAAAGAACTTCTGAGAAAACCCATCACTTAATGACAATTGAGTGAGGAATATGTCGAAGGATTTAATCTTGCACTCAGTGATAAAAAGGAAGTTGGGGTATCCAACATCTTGCTAACAAACTGACTCCAAACATAATGTGAAAGGCAGGTTAACTGTGAAACCTCTTTCCAACTTTGTAGTATTTTTCCCTCTTGAATTCCAACAGGTATCTCACTGCTTAGATCCACAAAATTCGTGCCAGATAAACTCTGCATGATACAATTGTGATGTCAAATCTTGACACATGCTCTAGTTTCCCTCTAAAAGAGGGTAATTCAAAATAATATGACAATCTTAACTGTAATTTGATCATACAATATTGAGGTATTGCATGGAATAAACGATATATTATCAATGCACTAATGAAGAACTCAAAATAAATGAATTTCTTATTGATACAATAGCGCCTCTTGGGATTCTCAGATAAAGCACCTAACTTGCATGCAAAAAGCTTCCTAGAATAGAGTACATCCTACCTAGAAGTGTGTCCCCTGCTCAAAATATAGAAACCTTCTCTACTGTGCACTTTTCTTAAAGATAAATCTGTGCGTAAAACAGAACTAAGAAAAACACCTGAATTAAGGAAAGTGAGCATCTAAGTCAGACTATAAAAGCATAATAATATGGTTGTATCTAAATTTGGGAAACATTAAACAAACATGATTTCATACAACAACCACAAGATGCCTAAAATTGATGTGCTTCTTTCATTGCTGCTACAACCTCATTGGAAAACTATAATCTACAACACGTATCCTGTTATCACTCAGAATTTTCTCAAGGTTAAAGAAATAAATTTCCAAGGTAACCACATATCAATATTTTAAGTATAGAATCTAGCCAATATGTACTCAAAGAGCTCTTTCTCTTTATGATTTAGCTTTGTTTTATGGGATACTAGGTTAGTTATGAATGCTTTTAAGGGATTTTTGGGTAGGTGGTGGAATTCTGGGAACAAATGGATAGAGCAAGGCCTTCAAGCCATTGGGTTATGGAGTCAATAGAGTGATGGCTAAACTAGATCAGATCAATCACCAAAGGGAAAACTCACAGGGCAAGGTAGTAAAACAAAAGGCAAATGCCAAGTTCAGATGGATGGATGAAATGGTAATAAACAGGGAGAAAGGGAAATAAAGAATCCTTTAACCGGGTTTAATATGTAGAATACAGGGTACTCATTAACAAGGAGCAATTAAGTATTCTTTGTTAAATGGGTCACTGCGATGAACTATGAAAGCAAGGGAGCATTTAAGAATTCCCTAACTATGATAGTCTAAAAGAAAACATTAAGAAAGATAAACCTTTTAAAACAGATTGCAACAAAGCAACTTCTGAAATATCATTATTTCGTTTATCATTCAGATTTCATGAAAACACATATGATTACTAATAAATAGAAGGGAAACAGTAAAACACAAGAGATATAGAATACTTATTTGATTTCTGTTTGACACAAGTATCCTGTAAACTGCCTTAGCTTTATTCCTTGATCCAGCAAACCATACAAATGTTGGTACAATAGCACTTCAATTCCAGAAGAAAATTTCTATAGAAATGTTGTAGAATCCACCAAAAATACTTCAAATGAAGAAGTATTTATACTAATTCTAGACTGAAATATCTTGAAAAAATATCAAGATTGGTTTACAAATATCTCAAACTATTTTACTGTAATAGAACTTAAATAAAGGACATTCAAAACTAATGAATCTATTTGTCACTATGTTTATGGATTTATGGTGATGAAGAAGTGAAATTTGAATTTGGTAACAACTCTTAATTGATGATGAAGCATCCCAGTCACTAACTGCATCCTTCCTTTGTGCATTCTGCCCTAGAAAATCCACAAACTTAGGGTCCAATGATACACTTGTATATCTCAATCCGAGATAGATTTGTAAATAGTGAAAGAGGTTATTTTAGATAAGAATGGTTTTGAGATAATCATCTCTCAGTTTCCCAAAATTCAGCTCCAACTGTTCACAATATTCTCTGCAAAAAAAAGTCAAAAACAGGACTTTGCACAAACTGAAAAATAGGCTGTGAAGACATGCACTTATCTCCCTTTTGGTAATACCTGTGTACAAAGTGAGAGAGTTTTTTGTAGATTAGACTTTAGGAACAAAAACCTCCTCCATTTTTTTAAAATACATCTTGGATTGGTCATAATAGCTTCTGCAAAACTATGAGTTAAATAAGAAATTTATGAAGAATGTACCATTTCTGCTCTGATTTCATCTTTTAATGTCAAATTTCTTTTAGCTTTTTTTCACTTTTACTTTGGATAAAATTCATTGTTGCTGGTGAAAGTGTTTTCACCTTTGTTTAACTCTTACTACATCCATTTTTATTTTATTGTTTACTATTTACTGTTTACTTTTACTGCTCTGTTTTTTTCATTTGTCTTCACTTTGACATGAATCTATATGCTACGCTTTGTAACTGTCTTCCCTGTTGTTTATCTTCATGCTGGATGATTTACTTAATTTGGTCTTCAGTCTGATATTCTTTAATCTTGATACACTTTGACTGTTCTTTACAATGTCCTTTTACCTTCACTGCATATTTTAGGTTTTTCACTGTTTATTTCAGCAAGAAATCTTTTAATTTCATGTTTCCCATGCTTGTCTTTTAACTATGTGTTTTATTTTCCATCTCTATTTGAATAGACTTGATAACAATCTTGGAGTAAACAGGTCTTATGACTAATATTAAGATTGTTTATCCAAGGTTGTGGTCTTCTGATCACCTGTAAAACAAAACAAACTGCTAAGAAAGCATTGGTTTATAGGGGAGATCGAAAAGGTTTCTTTTGAGCTTGATAGGTCTGTGGAGTGAATCCAGAATGCTTTTCGGGAGGTAAACCATGCTTGAATTGGTTAACAGAGGCTTCATGTGGCGTAGATGGGTTACATAGGGTTTTACTAGACAATCAGGTGAAAACGAGCAAAACTGGGGTTTTCGTGTTTAAACGGGTAAATGGTTGATATTGGCGGGTTAACAACAGTGACAAGTTACATCAGCGGGGATGATTTGACATTTTTTTTATCGTTTGTGGGAAGTGGAAAGTGGGTTTCATCTCACCGCTTATGGGAGGTGAGTGGTATTGAGGGAGGGCCGCATGATTCCACTAGTCATTTGACATGTAGCATCAACACTATTTGGGAAACCGCTCATATCACGCGTTATCGTCCAACCAAAAGGCCTGCATGATATGTGTGATAGCCGTTGGATCTGGGAGATCTGGATCGAACAGTGATTGGGGATTGGTAAGTGACTGGTGTTTAATGGCATAGGCCTGACGATAATTAAAATCTTTTAATTACATCGGACGCGATGTGATTAGTTGAAGTTATTAATTAATCATAAGGATTAATTAATTATTTTATTAGCATGGTGGGGGTCGGGCTTCTTAATCAATCGTAAATTGATTAATTAATCCCATTTATTAGTGTTATTAAGGTTATTTCGTAACCGGGGGCGGGATATATAGTTTATTGGGATTTATTAACAATAAGGGAAAGGGTAATTTGTTTTCTTGGGAGTTAAATAATAATACAAGTTAACACTTAATATGACTTTGAAATATGAAGGGTGCTAAGTTAAATGTCTCTGAAAATGTATTTCATCATACAACACTTATACCTTAGGCTAATGATATATGAGGGTTTCATGTAGATAAAATGTTTTTAATTTTCCTAGGTAAAATAGGATTTTACTTAGGAAAAGCTTTATAAAGGGAATGAGTGACTTTATAAAGGAGTGAATATTGTTGAAGGGGATTTAAGTGCTTTAGATATTTCAAATTATTGGGCTGAGGGTCCGATCCCTCCAAAAGTCAGAGAAATGTTCTGAGCCCCTCTAACTTGTTTGTAGATACCTTTAACTCTTAGGGGAAATTAGTAAACTTTTTAGGGAAAATGAATGGGGGAGTTAATTCATTTGAATTTGTTTCTTGATATGCTGTCTTCATTGTTATTCATGCTTTGTCCAAGTGAAGAAAGCAAAAAGATTTAAGCTTTCAACTTAACCATTCACCACACATTTATTCTGCAACCATCATCTACTTACCCTAGAGCCAAGCATTTTTACTTACCCTAGAGCCTACCATCATTTTTACTTGAACTGGCAAATGCTTTTCAAACTTTCTTTTCTTTTACGTAGTGATACCTATCTAAATCTAACCTTATTACATCCAAGGGTTTAAATTACACTGTTGAGCTCCTTTTATTTACTCTACCTATCTACTTATCTGCCAAGATTACACTGTTTGGTCAAATCTTTCTTCCCTACATCTAAAACATGAAATTGAAAATATGAACTAGTCAAGCTTAAACTATTTGACTATTCATAAATTGTGGCATAGGTGATAAGTTGCACACAATTTTTTATTATACAAAAGTAAAAAGAAATAGTGGCATTTAGAATTGCACACTTTCATGGTCTTTTCTTTTTGTTGGGGTTCATTTTCTTTCCTTTTTTGACCTTTTCTTTATTTCTTTTTGTCCCTTTATTCTTTTTCTAGGACATACCCTCTTTACATTTTTTTATTTTTTTATTTTTCACAAAATATGGAAACCATTTGCAACAAAAAAAGGTATGAACATATTTCAGAGCTAAACCAAGTCAATAATGATATATGCCACCTATTGGTATAGGGGCATAACATATCCCAAGGATGCATGCATCTACTAAAGGTGCAAACTGAAAGGATCTATTGAGATGAAGTATTGTTGAAGGAGAAACACCTTCAAAACAATAGATAGAGTCTAATGTGCATTCAACGCATCTGCACACAGGCCGAGGTTTCTACTGGGTACACTTCTCCTCTAAATGGAAACTACAGTGTATTGCTGCTCTACTGAAGGAGAAATACCTTAAGAGAAACACAGATAAAACTATAACATATATTGTCACTGTGATATTGGTTGTAGAAGATCTCATCAATATAGGTAACAACTTCGATAATTGAAAAACCAAAAGGTGAGCTACATAGATCATTTGAAATGATAGATTTGGGCATGCTTTATTATTTTTTAGGTGTGTTAATATAGAAAATCGAAGGTAGCATGTTGCATCTTTATGTCACAGATCAAGGATGCGAATAAATATAGAAAAAAATAAATAGCATGGTACAAGTCAATTGCAAGTTCTTTCGAGACAATAATGGAGTTCTCCTTGTGCAGATTCTAGTATATTGGGTATAGATTTAAATAAGAAATTTATAGTTATGGGGTTGGAATTGTCTCACGATTCATGGAAAGTCCCAAAGTTGTTCACTAGAAATAAGTAGAGCTAGTCGTCAGGTTTAAGAATGGGAACAACCTATTCGCAGGAAGATAACTTCAAATTAGCTAGACATATTATTTCTCCTCTTCTTGTACGTGTGTGCTTTGAAAAGCTAACCACCTCCACAGACTCAAGAACAACTCTAGTAAAGTTTATAGGTGTGAAGCACTTCTGAGAAAACCCATCACTTAATGACAATTGAGCGAGGAATATGTCAAAGGATTCAATCTTGCACTCAATCATAAAAAGTAAGTTGGGGTATCCAACATCTTGCCAACGAACCGACTCCAACCATAATGTGAAAGCCAGGTTAACTATGAAACCTCTTTCCCACTTTGTAGTACTGTTTCCTCTTGAATTCCAACAGGTATCTTGCTGCTTAGATCCACAAAACTTGTCCCAAGTAAACATTGCATGATACAATTGTGACGTGCAAGCTTGACACAAACTCTAGTTTCCCTCTAAAAGAGGGTAAGTCAAAATATTATGACATGCTTAACTATAACTTGATCATACATTGTTGAGGTATGGTATGGAATAAACAATATACTATCATGGCACTAATGAAGAACTCAAAATAAACAAATTTCTTGTTGTACAATAGCGCCACTCTTGGGATTCTCTAAGGAGCCACTAATTTATACACATTTGGAATCTTTACTCGGTTTGCAGAAAGATTAAGCAATGGTAGTGATCACTCTTTTCCCTCCCATGGAAGGTCTATACAGAGTTAGCAATAAATTGATTTAAAAGTGAGGTATATTCTTGACAAATAGGAGTCCGACTCTTCAACTCTAATTTAGTGGGAAGGAAATATTCAACTATAAATGCTTGATCTTCTATAGTGTAAATTTATAGATAAATGGATAGTGTAAATCTGTTCATTGTCCACATATCCTAAAAAACCATGTATGTCTGGACTCTGATTGTGTGTAAGAGAGGGGAGATCACATAAATAATCTATTATCAAAAGAAAAAGTTAAACCACAACATTCTATGGAGATTTTTTTTTAAATTTTATTACATTCCTTAGAAAGTTTGAAAGGATATATTTGAAGCTTCCCTCTCCTTCCACACTCCAATAAATATGCCCCTTTTTCAATGCAGATATGGCCTACAGATTCACAATCAGCAAATAGAATATGAAAAGTAAGTTTAATGAATTAAAGTAGCTTTGTTATACCTCAAGCAAATGGACTATGATAAATTGGATTCATTCTCTACAAAAGATGATATAGCAATATAATTACATTTTTAACTGAAACAAAGGTAAATTGGATTCATTCTTTGCAATAGATGATATAATGAGATCTAATGACATTTTCAACTCAAACAAAGGTAAGTTGAGTAAGCTGAAGCCCCAAAATGATGGCATCCAACTTCTAAGTGGAAGTTACTGTATATATATCTAGCTAAAGGCTATAATATAAAGATATTTCTTATATGTGAAGATAAAAAAATGAAAGGAATGTGAAATTTTAACCATCAACTATAAGTTCCTTTCAAGGACTAGATCAAACCATAACATTGTTATCGAGATAATCAACTCACCGATGCTAGTATGCTTCTAGTAGTTTCATGATAAAACTCAAACTCAATAAACTTCAAACAACATGAATTAACCAAGAATATGTTTTAGGTTGGTTACCTAAGGATTGTAGCATACTAAATTACCTTTTGCATATAACATTGAAAATGAATGTGAAAGAAATGAAGACAAATCAGTGGTTATGATGGAAGCATGTGATGAAATAAAATAAAAAAATACCTTTCTTCTTGCTACTAATGAGCCTTCTAGGGGATTCTTGGACGAATTTGATCCTGATATTCTTTTTGAAATCAAAGAGACACTTTCTAACTACTCTGATTTGATGGACAACAACCATAATTCTTATGAAAATGAATATGGAAAGCAATAAGCATCGATGAACCTGGTCTTGAAGAAGGTGTCTCAAAGTCTAATATGAATAGTATTTTAAATTTCTACATCTAGTGTAGGGTTTTCTCGGTTGGGTTCCCTAGAAAATTTTGTATTTTTTGTTATAGTGTGATTGTGTTTTATTTCTATTCTATTCCACTACAAATTGGTAGAGATATTTTTTTGTCTTGGTGCAACAATTAGTTTTAGATTTATTCATTCAAGCAGTAGCAGAATTTCAAGGAAATTATACACAAGGGGAAATTAATCTATATTTTGCACTTATATCTTTTGCAAGTAAAATTCAACACTAATTTTTCATCCAAAGTGTTTAGGTTACTAGCAAGTGGTATCGCAGCATATCTCAACATTGCAAGGCATAAATCATACTATTCAATAAGGTTGAGACTTGAGATACAAAAATCTTCCCAAGTTATGCAAGAAAGAAAATTGCTGATTTTTAGTTCTAAATCTATCCAACCAAAACAAAATTATGCCATTTTCAACACTCTCTAGTCAAAGTTATTCCTGGCCTCATTCAACTCAATTAAGAATATGTCAATCTCGTTGAGATTTCTTCTTCACTTCATGCTTCTAAGTTATATATTTATGAAACCTAATATATCATTTATGTTAAGTGATTATTCATTCAAAATTATTTAGTCCGTCCAACGCATCTACCTAATTTTCGGATTAGTTTTTGGGCAGAATCTATCAGACATTTGCAGCATATAATAGAAGATTGTTTTAGTACCTAGTGTTATAAAACTCTAATCTAGAAGCAGCTACAGGACATCTTGAAAAATATGAATTCTTAATGACTGTAGGGATCATGCTAGGTCATTCAATATCTTAGCAAGGACTGCAGGTGGACCCAAACAAAATAGCCATCATCCAAAGGGTCCCACCTCCTCAAAAGTAGAGAGATGTCATAAGTTTCCTAGGGTTAATTGGATACTACCGAAGGTTCATAAAGGACTTCAGCAAGTTGGCCTCTCCTTTATTTGGTTGGTTGGCCAAAGATTATGAGTTTATATGGTCAAAAAGTTGTCAAGAGGCCTTGGACATTCTAAAGGATAAGTTAACCACTGCACCAATTATGCAAGGCCCACACTAGGCCCTCCCCTTTCATATTCATGTTGATACTTCACACAAAGCCATAGGAGCAACCCTAGGTCAAATAGATGAAAAGTTGCCTTATGTTATCTATTTTATCAGTAAGAACTTATCAAAGGCTGAACTAAATTATACAATGACCAAAAAGGAACTCCTGGCTGTTGTGCATTCATTAAACAAATTCAGGCATTACATTACAGGCTATCAAACATTTGTGCATACTGGCCATCCTATAATCAAATATTTACTCGAATTATAAGATGGTTACTTTTATTACAACAATTTGATCTAACAATTATTGATAAGCCTAGTAAGGAAAATGTTGTTGCAGACTTTTTATCTAGGGTAAATTTTCCTGCGGGTGAAGAAGGAATGGTGGATGACTAGTTACCGGATGAGCACTATTTGCTATTTCAGTTCTCTCTCCATGGTTTGCTGATATAGAAAACTATTTGGTATCAACACAATCCCCACCAAACTTGTCCTCCAAAAAAAAGAGCAAGATAGTAAGGAAAAGCGCCCCATTCAATTGGATTAGGGGCAGTCTTTTCAAACTTGGCCCAGATCAAATCTTGATAAGGTGTGTCATGGAAGAGGAAGTCTTTGACATCCTTCTGACCTATCATGATGGGCCTTATGGAGGTCACTTTGCAGCAAAGAGGACAACATTCAAAGAGTTACAAGTAGGTTATTATTGGCCTACTCTTCATCAGGATGTGAAAAAATACACTAGTCAGTGCGATCGGTGCCGAAGGATGGGAAGGCCTACTCCAAGAGATGAAATGCCTCTCCAGCCTCAAGTGGCCTTCGAGCCATTTGACAAGTGGGGCATGGGATTCATTGGGCCTATTGACCCTCCTTCAAAGTAAAAAAGTACATTATTGTGTGAACTGATTATTTGACTAAGTGAGCCAAAACCAAGGTAATTAAGGCAGTAATAGAAGAGAAGGTGGCTAAGTTCCTAAGGGAGAATGTATTCTATGAATTTGGGTACCCGAAAGAGCTAGTCACAGACCAAGGCAACCAGTTTACTTCCAACATGTTCGAATACTTTCTCAGACATCATAAGATCAAGCATAGGACCTCCACTCCCTATCATCCACAAGCTAATGGGAAAGTGGAGGTGACCAATATAGCACTGGAGGGCATCTTAACCAAGTTGGTGAGCAGCAGCAGGAAGGATTGGTTGGAAAGGCTAGTTGAGGCCACCTGGGCCTATAATACCACATGGAAGACGACCACTGGCTTCACACCCTATGAGCTAGTCTATGGGAAAAAGGCCTTTCTATCCATTGAATTTGAATGTAACACATTAAGGATGGTACCCCACCTAGATTTGGATCTCAACAGTGCAAAAAAAGAGAGAATGTTCCAATTGAATGGTTTGGATGAATTCAGAAAGGAGGCCCTCCTACATACAGAGGTAGTTCAACTTCAGAGGAAGATCTGGCATGATAAAATATCAAGGAGAAACAATTTCAGGAAGGCGATTGGGCATTGTTATATGATTCTAGGTATAAAGACTTCAAGGGAAAGTTAAGGACATGATGGCTTGGACCTTATGATGTGGAAAGATGCCATGATAATGGTTCAATGCAAATCAGAACCATAGCTGAAGAAGCCATTCCTTTGCTTACTAATGGACATCAATTGAAGATGTACAAGAGACCTTTATCAAAACAAGAGTTCGTTGATGATATCAATAAAACAATGATGATAGTGGAGCAAGTTCTAGCTCCTCCCTCATCAAATCATTGAGGAAAAAGAAAAAAAAGAATAAGGACTCAGGTGAAAACCTCCATGAGGTGCTTGAGTCCCATCTTTGGGTTGAAAACCTCTTGAGGCGGTCTAGTGATGACAAAACTAAAAACAAAAACAAAAAAGAGAATAAGATCCTTGGGTGAAAACCTTTCATTAGGCACCCAGGGCAAATAGCTAGGGTGAAAACATCTCTGAGGTAGCCTAGTTGTTTAAAAAAAAAAAATTAGTTTTTTCATGAAATTTCTATTTGCAGGTGGGCGAGAAGGATAGTTAAGGAGCAAAAGAGGATCCCAAGAAGACCCCTGCCACTCACATATTTATTTTTCTCACTCCTTACCCTACATCCCTCCATCAAATTTGTCATTTTTCCACTCCATTGCTTCGATTTATACAAAGACTGTGTTTTCTACAGGATCCCCTGTATCCCTACAGGATCCTTTGAAAACCTACGGGATGATCATGTAGGAATTGTAGTGACCCAGAAATCCTATAGGAAGCAATCCGAAGGAAAATGATGGACATGTTAGGTCCCTAAAATTCACCCTCTTTATGATCTAGCACCTCACCTCATCCACCATCATCATCCCTGCACTCACCATTCAAAGAAAGATCGGTTTCAACAATTTTTTTCCAATCTTCAAAGAAAAAAAGAGGAAACAGAGAGCAGTAAAGAGCATCACCTGAGTATCCTTTGCTTTCCTCACTCCCACTCCTTCTTTCCATCCATGTCACCATCCTCACAACCCCAACAAGAAAAATGATTAAAGAATTCTGAGGGAGAAGTAGCTACAGGACATCCTGTAGGAAATCCTATAGCAGCCTATCCCACAGAATACCAATCACACCAGCAACAAGTCTTCACCATGATGATCTAGGAGCACCAAAATAGCAGCATCAGATCTTCAACCACAAATACCTACAAAAACAGAGAAGCCATTAGAAAATAGCAAGAGGAGGAAGAAGAATGGCCTGAAACAAATATACACAGCAACACCTCTAGTCTTCAACAACTGCAACATAGCACTGAAACCACAGGTAAGTATCCTACTCGCTCTCTCATCTGCATCATGTAGTAAAAAATTGTAAGGGTTACAAGATAGTTGTTTTATAAGTGGAAAGGTGGCCAGTTAACTTGGCCACCTTCGTTCAGTCAGCACATGCACAACCGAGTGTCCTCTCACATGTGGTTGCAGTCAACTCAAAGACAGAGAAGGAGTAGGACAAAAAGTGGTTAAACTATGGATCTACAAGGTGGGAGTTGATTACAAGGAGTGGGAAATGATGAGGTGGTAGTGGGTACCAATGGTCCAAAAATGGCAATGTACCTTTGTTTCCAGCACACCACCCCACCCCGAATCACCATAAGAGGAAATAAAACATTGTTCCCATGCATTCATGCATTTCACCTCCTTGAAACTCCCTCACTCAAGTCACTCTCATAACCCAGGCAACCCACTAGAAGCAAAGATCCATCGTTCACTGCATAGGAATTCCTACAGGATAAAGAGGACTGTCTACATGATACATAGAGATTGTCTACAAGATTGGCAGAGAAGAGTTCAAAAGGGATATCATGGGAGTTGGCCACTGCAACCAGTCTAAATAGGTAGGCTCTAAAATTACATTCCCCTTTACAAGTAAATGAACCAAGGATACTCTAAATTTGAGTCAATTTAGCAACTATGTGAAGGGAATTAAATACATAGTCAACTCTGTTTTTCTCTTGCATTTGAAAGAATGTTTCAACCTTCTCATTTTCTCCTCAAGCTTCACCAACAAGATGAAAAGAGGGTTTAATAGGAGAGAGCCCACAAACACCGTGAGAATCCAACAACACCCTCAAGTGCTTGAAATATTCACAAGACATAATTGGATGGGGTTTTTTGAAAAATTCAGAGGTATGATGATGAGGTGGCTCAAGAATTTTCTCTCTCCCTCACTCCACACACCAAAATCCATGCCACTGTTGTAATAAGGGGCCGCACTACAAATCTCACCCCTGAGCTCATCAACAGAGTCACCACACTTCCCCTAGGAATACCATGGAGAAAAGAAGATAAAGGAGATAACCAGGTTGCCAAAAGAAAATTCTTTTTAGAAGGTGAGGAACCCACTAAGGAAAAAAATGGAGGCCACTAAGGAAAAAAATGGAGTAAGGAGGGAAAGTATTCCATATCCATGGAGTGAGGTAGGCTACCAACTAATCAAATACATCTCATGTGAGGGTAGATATGGTGTTGTCTATAGCTATCATTTCAAGATCCTTGAAGAATTAAGATTTGGAGCAGAAATACCCCCTCACCAAAGGCTCAACATAACATATTTCTCGATTCATTCAGTCATAGACTCAAGCATCAAAGTGAAGGAGTGATCTGGGTCTGGGTGTGACAAAGGACCCTTCCAAGACCTTTAACTTTGGTGATGTGTTAAATTGCATTTTTTTAAAGAATATAAATGAATACATCTGCATGTTGCAAGGAAGAAGGAATATGACATTCATCAACACATGAAAACATAAGCCATTGATAACGAAGTTTGTCCAGGAGAGACTACATCTCTGGGTCCCGGTGTCAAGATGGTGTAGGTCGCTGCATTAAGTGTTGTCAATAGTGATGATGTACATAGGTGGTGATGTCGCTATCATACAAGGAAAATGCCCTCACATAGGAGTGGCTCCAAGAGATGTTCCACTATAGGAACTCTCAGTCAAAAGGACTCCTATCGGTATGACAGAAACTCATGCAGGATGATAAAGAGCATCCCGCCAACATGGCATAAAAGGGATCTCAATGAAAATATACATGGCGACAACATGAGTATCCCATCAACATGAAAATAAAGGGATATCAAATAAAACATGATGAATCATGACAACAAGTACATCTCATAAATGATTCGGCATCACATCAAGAAGGAATCATGAAAACAAGTAAGAAACAAGATCCCTCATCAAACATCATACAAGGATTTGTGCAGTATAATGCATAGAAAAAGAAGTACGTGAATACACTGCATATACCTCACATTCAAGGGCCATTTGAAGAAAAGGATGTCAAGCTACTGAAGCTATTCGTACCATCAATCTCACGGCGTCGAATTGCATGGCAATCACTACTCACACATAAAAATGAAAAGTGGCGAAAAGTGGCGAAAAATGAAATGCGAAAATGGAAAAACTGAATGCACCATCAAATTTGTGGCATCGAATAGTGCAAAATCGGCTGTCATATTTCTTAATTCTGAGAAAGTGCAAATATGGGGCTTAAGGAATCTTTTAGATTCCCCCTAGATTCCTCAAAGGTTCCCTCCTCTGGGTCCTCTACAAATCTTCTACTTAGATCAAAATTATGACTACACCATCAGGTTCGTGTCGCTGAGAGGTGTAGGATCAACAGAAAATTTGTCCAATTTGGACACTGCAAATATTTCACCCTCCTAAGAATTTTGCTCAATCATGGTTCCACCTGCAATAAATTAATTAAAAATTATGCCTCGGTTTCCATGCACGCTACTGCTCCTCCATGCTCTGGGAGAACTGAGCAAATGAAGGTTTATTTAATTTTTTGGGTGGATAAATCAATGATTCAGTTGTAGGCGGATTGGTATGAAGTCCGCATAGTAAGGAGGAGGTCGAGTTGTCAAACCCTGACCCCTCCTTTTTTAATACATTGCTTGTTTTCTCTTTAAAAAAAAATAATTGCATGAATTGATTTGGAGGTCGGGTCCACATTTGGATGGCTAGCCTCATAACTCCCTCAACACATATATTAAATGCGGGTGATATTTTGGCGCATCCGTTGTTTGATGTACCAGGGGTTGGTACCTTGGTTTAATGGTTCAACATGGGGATGCCGTGTCGACAGGGCTAGCCCTCCCGCCAACCGTGGGTTTAACTCCCACTGGCCTCGTTATATGGGATGGAAAAAGGTGTTGGGGTGTGGGTTGGGTCCATCAAAGGTGGCCCACGCCCAGCCCATATTAATTTTAATATCTGGTTAACAGATAGAGGGAGGAGGGTTTGGCAGGGTCATGGCCGCCAACCCAACATTTAAATTTAAATAGTGTTGTGGGGTTGGGCCGGTGGGGGTCATGGCCCATCGACCTTTTAATAATTAATTTTTGTTTGTAACATCGTTTTGGGTGGCAGGGGTGGTGTCCCGCCACC
>APFE031244042.1:86660-102629 GCA_000404065.3 Pinus taeda
GGGGTCCCTATAATACTAGTGATTACCCCATTACTATTGTAGTTGTACCCCTTATTAATATTTTTGTGCCCCTATTGTCCCCATATTGTTATTACTGTGCCCCATAGAATCCCTCTATTGTTATTTTTGTGGCTTTATATTATTATTGTTAGGTCGGGTGGGTTATATTGTGACTCCTTAGACTCCTATATATAGAAAGGAGGTTTTGTCATTTGAATCACCGAGAATTGTTCATTTATGTAATATAAAGGATGTTGCCCCCTCGAAGAGGTTGAATTCTAAGGCGTTGATCTATCTTTTCTATCTTTTCTTGAGCTAGTTTCATAACACAAACTCAATAGACTATGCAACCTAATGTGCAGTTATCAAGTCAACCTAGACAACCTTTGGTTTCTGGTTTAACCCAGCAACTTGTCCAACCTATTGTTCAAACTTCTGCACCTGGTGTAGTTCAGCGGTCTGGGCCTAGTTCACCTCGAACTCCACCTCAAACTGCTGCTGCAACTACTGCAGCTTTTGTTCAACCTACCACACTTTTTTATGGAGTATCGGTAGCTCTGGTTTCTACTGTTCTTGCATCAATGCAAACTCCTCAAGCCTCTTTACCACAATCAGGACCTACAGTTCAGACTTCGGTCCAGATGCCTGCAGGACAAGCTGGTCCAAGTACGGTTGTCACAAGTCAACCGCAATTCACTTATCAACTATACAAGGGACAATATCAATTCGGTCCTACTATATAAAACCCAATTTATCAGTATCAACCGTACCCTAGCTATACTTATCAACAGCCTCAACAACCCCAGTTTGGTCCAGTTAATCCTGGTTTCCCAGGAGGTTATAATATCCTTAATGCAAATCCAATTCCAGGTTATTCTGGATATCCTCCTCCTAGGTTGGTCTTGTTACCCAAGTTTTTCACAACCCTAATCATCATTTACCATTTATTGCAGCTTTAGATTTACCTGATTTGTCGCGCCTTATGAATGATTTGATTTACTATCTTCCGTATTGGTCGCCAATGCCTAATACGTTGCCTAGTATATCTCGAAGTTCGAGGGTAATTCAGGAGAAGATCTGTCAAATCATGTGATGACTTATCACCTCTGGTGTGCATCTAATTCCATCATTGATGATTCAATTTGCTTATGTCTTTTTCAACAAACTCTAATTGGTCTTGCTGCCAAATGGTACATTGAGTTACCACGAGGCTCTTTTTACAATTTTAGTCAGTTAGCCACTTCTTTCTTAACTCATTTTCAGTTGCTTGTCAGATACAACAATGGCACGGAATTGCTAACTTCACTAAAACAATCCACGTCCACATATATTTCTGATCATATTCATGAATGGTGATGTAGAAGGCGTTTAGTGAAAGTTTTTATTCCGGATCAAATTTTAGCAGAATGGTTCGTAAAATCATTATTACCTAAAATCACTAAAGATGTAGCTAAGGTAGGAGTTGTGATTGAAGAACAAGTAATTGCTCAGTCTCAGTACCTTGACCTCGTCTATACGCAGTCAGGTACTTTACATGAAAAAATCCCCGATCTTCTGAAACATGGACAAATAATTGCAGCTCCTTCAGGATCTCATGCCGTTGATGGTATGATTGGTTCAGTTAGTACTAAAAGCAAGAAGAAATCTTCAAAGAAATCTTCTTGTATTATAACTTTATCAGATCCCTTGACAGGAGACTCTTCCGCTGAAATTCCTGCCGATATCCATGTCGTAGAATCATCTACGGCCAAATCAAAATCAGGTGGTAAAAGGAAAGGGAAGAAGAAAAACAAATAAAACTCAAAAGAGAAAATAGATGAAAATGAATCTACTGACTAGAAACATAAACTTCGCTATCCTTGTCTCACTTGTGATAAGGATCATTTTACCAAAGATTGCCTGCATTGAGCAAAGGTTTCGAAAATCGTCAAAGGTTCTCAAACTCCTGCTGTCTTAAAGGATCCTTTTCCTAATCAAGATAGTAAGATGACTGGCTCTTCCGCAAATGCCTTAGAAGAACCCATTACGATGATGTCCCATGTCAAGATTGCGACGCGATCGCAAGATTATGGTAGTAAAAACCCTATTGGTGGTAAAGAAGTAGAATCTTCTAATTCAAACCCATCAACTACAACTCCTACTAGTTCTGATCCGCTATAGATAGAGAAACCTAACCTTGACTTAGTAATCAAACTGCCTGCTAAAGGTATACTTCGAAAATCAGCTTTCAATCCACATGCGAGAGCTACTCAGAATTATAACATTGTTGAAGACTTAGCTATTTCCCCTTCAACAATGTCAGCTTTGGAGGTGCTGCAATCATGCCCAGCACAGCGTAAATTACTATTGTCTGCTATAGGAGCTGTTGATATTCAGGATTCGAACCTAATAATCTTCGATTTAGAGAATAGTACACCTCGCCTACCTCATCAAATGGCTTTCCAGATTCCAGTGTTAGTAAAAAACAAACCTTGCTTTCAGACTGTGATTGATGAGAGAGCTTCTACATGTATTATGTCGATCCAGTGTTGGAGATCGCTTGGTTCTCCCACACTCAATCAGTGTCCAACGATTCTAAAGTCTTTTGATGGCTGAGGGTTCCATCCTTTTGGCATTTTGCAGGATTTACCTATAGGGATTGAAGGCAAAACTGTAAATCTAGATGTGGAAGTGGTTGATGCCCCTCTAGATTACAACCTTCTTTTGGGTCACAGTTGGTCTTACGCTATGACTGTTATTGTTTCATCGGTCTTTCAGCTTATCAAGTTTCCTCATAACGGAAAGATCATTACGATAGACCAACTGACTTATTTTTCATCTGACCCAGCCTCTTCAGATAGTATTCAGGATGTCGGTAAAACAACTATCCCTTACAAGGATGTTGGGGTAGGTTTGATTAAAGATTCTGGTTTACTAGGAACTTTTTCCTTCCCTCCTCCTAACGTATCGCCTTCTATTGCAACTATTCATATGATTTCACCAAACACTTTTGATTTTGATGATCCTTGGATCACACCTTCCGATTTTGAGGTGTATTCATTTGGTAACGCGATGCCTTTGAGTCCCTTTGAAATTGCATATCAGGCTATACAATCATTGTCTGACTCTTGTTCAACTGAAACTGATCAATAAATGTGGTCCATGGGGAATCACTTTCAATATCAACCTCAGCTTCAACAACATTTTCTGACCCTGTTCATACTGATGAGCAGATTCATGAAATTTTGTCAATTGATGATTTACCATGGGAAGATCTTCATCATCGATATTCATTTTTACCTAAGCTTGATCATTTTGAAAATGGTTTTTCATCTATTTTTACTACTGACTATGTCAAAGAACCACAGAATCCATTGCAACATCTTGATTCTGAGTTAAATTTGGGAAATATCTCTTGAATGGTTCCTATTGACATTTCGATTAAACCCAGAATTATTGAAAACATCCATATAGGTGCTTCCTGTACGGACGATGAAATCCAAACTTATAAAACCCTATTTCAAGAATTCCGCAACGTATTTTCCTAGTCATATGAAGAATGCCAGGAATCGATCCATCAATTGTTGTCCATGAAATTAAAACTTACCTGGATGCTAAACCTGTCCGACAATCTTTGCGTTAAATACATCTAAGAAAAGCCACTGTTATTAAAGCTGAAGTTGAGAAATTACATCGTGTAGGTTTCATTTATCCATTTCCTTTAATGGATTGGGTATCGAATATTGTTCATGTTAACAAAAAGCAAGGAAGGATAAGAATATGTATCGATTATAGGGATATTAGTTGAGCTTGTTCTAAGGACAATTATCCAACCTCCTATCTTGATCAAATTATTGATGATTGTGCCGGCAGTCAAATGTTCTTCTTTATGGATGGTTTTTCTGGTTACAATCAAATCAACATACTCCCTACTGATCAACCTAAAACGGCTTTCATTTTTCCATGGGGGACATTTGCTTATTGCAAATTACCTTTTGGATTGAAGAACATTGGAGCAACTTTTCAAAGGGCTATGTGTTACGCATTTCATGACATCAAGCAATTTGTGCAGCCTTATCTCGATGATTTACCTGCTCATTCATTATGTAGAGCCGATCATCTCACTCATTTACGAGCTATCTTTATGAGATGTAAGCATTATAGAATTAGGCTGAATCCACACAAATGTGTATTCTGTGTAGAAACGGGTCGTTTACTGGGATTTTTCATTTCAAAAGCTGGCATGCGTTTCGATCCCTCGAAGGTTGAAGCTATCATCAAATTACCTCCTCCTTCGACTCTTTGCCAACTCCAAAGTTTGCAAGGGAAAGCAAACTTTTTACGTCGTTTCATTCCTAACTACGCTGAGATAATGAAAGGTTTTACCAGGTTGTTGAAACAGAATACTCCATTCTTTTGGGATGAGATAGCTAATAAATCTTTTGATGCACTTAAACACGCGTTGACCCATGCACCATTATTGCATCCTCCCAATTACAACCAAGATTACTTTTTGTACCTCGCCGCTTCTCATTCCACCATTGGGATGGTTTTAGTTCAGAAAGATGAATTCAACAATGAACATGTGATTTACTATCTTAGTCGAACTCTAAAACCGACTGAGCTTAAATATTCACATGTGGAGAAATTGGCATTGGCAGTTGTTCAAGCTGTCCAAAGATTTCGTGACTACATCTTATTATGCAAAACCACGGTAATTTCTGACTGTAACCCTATGATGTATATCTTGACCAAACAATTGCTAGGGGGCAAGTATTCTAAATGGATAGTTATCCTGTAGGAATTTGACTTGGAATTTGAAAAATCCAAGGCAAAGAAATCTTTGGTTTTTGCGGAACTGATGTGTGATTTCCCGCGTATTGATATTGAAATTGTGGTGGAAGAGCCCATTGCGGACGAATCCTTGTTTGTTATCAACATTCTTGATCCATGGTATAGAGATATTATTGTTTATCTCCAAACCAAATCTTTTCGGCCTAAAATTTCATGATCTCAGCGACGGAAAATACATTTCCAATCCCAACAATACAATATTATTGGTGATACACCCTATCGTCATGGGGCAGATTCTATTTTCCGATGTTATCTAACTCATGAAGAAGCTAAAAAGGTTCTGGATGACTATCACTCTAGAGCATGTGGCGGTCATATGTCTAGGTATGCTACAGCCCAAAAGATATTGCGCGCTGGTTATTTCTGGCCATCCTTATTCAAAGATTGTATCTATGCAGTCTGGAAATACCACAATTGTCAATTTTTTTATCGTAAGATGCGTGCTCCACCCGCTCCTCTCCACCCTATAATTGTCGTTGGTCCTTTCACAAAGTGGGGTATTGACTTTATTACATGTAACCCTCACTCGGCCGGGGGGCCTGCGTATATCATCCTAGTGGTAGATTATTTTACTAAGTGGGCCGAGGCGATGCCTACATTTTTGGCAAATGGTAAAACTACTACAACGTTCATATTCAATCATATAATTGCTAGATTCAGTGTTCCTCAAGCTATTATTACTGATCATGGAAGTCATTTTCGAAACATCATGATGACTGAATTGACAGATCAACTTGGCCTGCGTCACGATAATTCTACTCCATATTACTCATAGGCTAATGGTCTGGTTGAAGCTATCAATAAATTTCTAGTCACTATGATCCAACGAATCATTGGTATTCATAGGTCAAATTGGCATAACATGTTATTTTCAACACTTTGGGCATATCGAACCTCAATAAAAACATCAACTGGTTTCACTCCTTTTCAACTGGTCTACGGTTTGGAAGCAGTGTTACCCATTGAATGCAAAATTCTGTCATTACAATTAGCCATAGAATTACTGCCAGCCACTTCTGAAGAGAAGAAACGTTTTTTGTACTTAGCCCAGCTAGATGAGAATTGATGCAATGCTGCATTAGCAATTGAGGCTCATGCGAAATGAATAAAAGCTCAGTACGACCGAAATGTTACACCTCGTAATTTTTCGGAAGGAGACCTAGTTTTACTATACGATCAAGCAAACGATAAGCTAGGGGCTCGAAAATTTATACCTATGTGGCATGTTCCTTATATTGTTAAGTGAAAGCTAGCAAAAGGGGCCTATGAATTGGTAGATTTTGACGGTGTCTCTTTGGGTAAACCCAGAAATGGGCTTTATCTGAAGAGATATTATGCTTAAATTTTGGTGTGGAGATTTTTGTTAGATTAGTTTCTTTATAGCTGGTGTGTTTTAGATTAGGAAAGTGTGCCTAGTTTAGAGAGTGCTTTTATCATTATTCTTGCTTATCTTGACTTTACTCTTGATATTGTAGATGTCGACGTCTCTTCAAACATACATTGGTTTTGTTGATGGTGCTTCTCATAGTACACAGAACATTTCTTCCGCAATTTGGATTATCTATTCACCCTCTAATGTGTTAGTATCTATGCATGGGGTAAGCCTTGGTCAAAGAACAAATAACATTGTAGAGTATAGTGCAGTGATTGAGCTATTATCTGAATCCATCTCATTTGGGATTTGGAGTTTGATTGTTAGGTTAGATTTTGAACTCGTTGTATTACAGCTTAACAAGGTTTATGCCATTAGAAATCCAGTGTTATTAAGATTATTTTTGAGAGTTCATCTCTTGGAACGTGAATTTGATTACGTTGAATATCAGCATATTCCAAGACATTTAAATACATTAGCAGATGCAATTGCTTCTCGTATGATAAATAAACATTTGCAATAATCAAAACAGTAAATTTAAAACAAATTCAATAACATGTTACACAAGATAGCCATTAATAATGATATATCATAACGTAGAAGAAGTATGTCAAAATATACATCGTCTTCGATCATAGGTTGAAAAACACCTTATGGTCGGCAAAAATGATAATACAAAAAGACAAAAATGTCGTGTGAGTCTACAAAAGCGATCATCCTATCCTTAGTGATGATCACGATAAAAAATCAGTGCTCAGGAAACCCTACCAAGGAACCTCCTAAAAGGTCCTGGGAGCCCAATCACATATCGCTATAACCTAAGTGGAATATCATCTATGCCAGTCTCTAGAATATCTGCTATCAAACGCTCTAGATGATTCTCCAAATCGGTCAGGATCTCTGTAGATTGGTCATGTGGGGTTGGTACTGTTGTAGCTGGGTGTCTCCTCTCATAAGGCTGGAGAGCGGTTAGTCGTCATGGACCCACATCTGCATTTAAAAATTTTTATTGTCAGTTTTGAACGATTTAAAAAACAAAAAGAATAGTTAAAACTTATAAAGTGTTGAAAATGATTTTACCTGAATCATCCCACAACTCTCCTGGTGGAAGAATCATTTTTGGGTCACTGCGATAATCCATTGCAGCATATGGAGAATCCTGAATCACAAAAAGTTAGTTCCTCAACCAACGAAAATACTCAGGCGGAAATCAAACAACCTCTGAACCCTCCTCAGGCTAATGGGTCATCACTAGAACCCAACGCATTATCCTAGGCTCTCGAGGAAGACCAACCTCAACAGAAAGTTGTTGTGGGACCAACATAAGGACCCTCTCTAGACCAAAGCTCATAACAAGGAAACCACATCCAAAGCTTTTTAGTTGTCCGTTCTTTGCTTTAGTTAATTGGCCTTTTACATTCGTCAACACAGCCTCGCACCAATTGAAGATGGTACCTCGATAACAGTCTACTGTCATTTGCATCTGGGATCGGTAGTTGCATGCAATGCTGCACTCCCGCATAGTCTGGTGACAATGAATGCAATAACGTTAAGTTCAGGACGGTTGATAGTTTTAATATCGATTTGTTTTTCCTTTGTTTGATCATTGCAAAACTCCAATCAGAGACTGACGACAGACTGGCCACCTGGCCTAGTCCTGAAAAGAGATAATCGTTTGCCTCTCTTGGGAAAACCAATCAAGAAATATATGTCCTCTAGCTCAATTTCGAGCCGGTGGCCACCAATCACGAAACATTGGTCCTGTATGTTCCACCTGCCTACCAGCCATCGCAAGAAGTCTACTTGGGCCCTCATGCCTGGTATGGCCCAGAACTTAAATAGTATGCATGCTTTCAAAGCCTGTATTGTGGGTGGATGATTTATTGTGGCAAGGTCCACATCCTCATGCTCACATTCCCACTAAACAAGCATTTTGTATGTCCTACAATGTAAAAACGACATATTAGAACAATTTAGTTCAAAAATGTTTGGGCGGAAATAGAGAAATCTGAACTTTTAAAATCCATTTCGCGGGGTCCGCACCCACTGGTTACAGACAGTGCGTAGGTCCGCACACGTCGTAAGCAATAGGTGCGGACCCACAACTTTTTTCTTTGTAGAAAAAAGTCGGGGTCCGCAGGGGCCACATGTTGCACCTGCAGACCCTCGCGAGCGATTTTCGAAACCAAATTCTCCTTAAAAAATCAATTTTAAAGCCTAAAAATGAAATGTAAATGGTCGAAATACAAGATAAGGATGATGTGGATTACCTGGAGCTGACGGTTTTCGATTCCAATAGACAGATTTTCCACAATCTTCAGAGGACGTTTTTTACCCAAAAGCTCTCACTTCTCACTTTGAAATCAAATGGTAAAAATGAATTTACAAAAGCCCTTTTTATAAACTTTTTTGAATAAATGATTTTTTAATTATTTATTTTTCACTTTAAAAAGGGAACTTTTTGATACATTTTTATTTATCTTAAACAGGTATGAGTAATGATTAAAGTTTTTGTGTAGAGTATTGGATTTTTCGGGGAAAATTGATCATTTTCAAAGAGCATATTTTTTTTTACTTTTTTCGGACTCTTCCAAAATTTATGAAAAAGTGAAACATTAGAGTCCTCTTTAAGCTATTTTCTGACTCGTAAAATATGAAAAGATTGTCGAGTTTTTTTCCTTTTAAACTCGTTAAACATAATTAAAAAGGCAGTCCACTTACAACTCTTTTCTGACCATATAAACATGAAAAGATTGCCGGAATTTTGTCGTTTCAAGTTCGATATTGGTTATAAAACGACGTGTCTTCGATCGCTTTTTTACTTTTTCATATCGAAGCCACTAATTATGAAAATTACTCCTTGATCGTAATGGTCAATTGGTTCTCTTAAGTATTATTTTATACAATTTTACAAAAAAGGACACCCATGGAGTTTTCTTAAGTTTTTCTTCTGACTCCATAAAATTGAAAACACCGAGTTTTTCCTATACTGGACTCGTTAAAATTTAATAGTAAAGGACCTGTTCGATTTAAACAGGAACGAACCACTCCTTCTTAGAGTTTGAATTGTAAACTAAGTTGGTCTTATCCGAAGGATGAACTTATAAACAAGCAAATGTTATCCTTCTCAAGCTTGTCAAAAATAAAGAGATACTTGCTAGAAATGGTGGGGGAAAAGAGAGAAAAATGAACCTGTTTGTTACACTTTGTATTTTAGAAAAGCAGTTAACCACTCTTGAACATGACACTTTTGTTCACCTGGGTTGGGAAATCCTTTTCCTAACAGTTAATCAAACCATATTGAAAGTCTTCAGCCAGTTTCTGGGTATTAGCTTTAGGTCAATTGTCACCAAACCATCTGCAGTGTCGTTATGTGTTCAAGAGGTCAGTTCAAACAAACCATTCATTTGAAAAATATCTGTCATTCATTTTGACCATCCCTAAGTCAGTCTTTGCCTATATGTTTCTTAAAAAATTTATCTATGATTTCAGGTTGTGGGCTTGCTTACGACAGATCGCTTTCTATCGATTTTACCTCATTATCTAGAAAGATGATCTAGAAATTGTCAGTACCTTGGAATCTGCATGCCTTAATGGAAAGTTTCTCGCCTTCGATGATAGGTTGTATCATGGACCTTCGATGAAAGGATTCTATGACATGTTCGACAACAGCTCATTTATTCACATTTCATGGATTATACTAAGTACTTTGAGAGCCATTGACATTACTAGTGGATTCTCTCACACTTGTTAATAGTTCACATCATTGACTAGTAATCAAGTGGTTTCTACCATGTTTGACTTCGACACATTCATTCACATGGATAGAATCGTACTAGTTCGGAAGCCGAAATCAAGACCCTGGATCTAGTTTCTACCATCCAGGCTGTGAGGAATTTTGTTATTCATTATACAGTGGGCTATTCATAGACAAATGGTTGCGCCCATACTGTGTCTACATATGTCTACACTCTTGATGTATTACAAAATCATTCCTGTATCATAACAATTTAGTCATTTTTCTAGTCAGTGTTAATCTGAGTATGGGAATGCCTACCTCAACGATGATATGTTCACATATATATATTTTGCATTGAATGTTTTTACAGGTTTTGACTGGGGTGTCCACAGGATGATCCTTGAAATGATAAAGTACTTCACTCTTCAGAGATGACAAACTATATCTTCGTCTATTACAGACTTCACACTTTACGGGGCAATCTGTTGCACAAAAAATTGTCACCTTGACATTCTGCAATCTGTGTGAGTTCATTACCACTCATACTTTCCTCCTTTGCAAGTCTTAAACCTCAGTTCTTCACATCAAGCCTTGAAAATGAGAGAAAGCCATCAAAAGTCTCTAAAACTCTAGTTCCGCACTTTCTCTTAGCATTACCTGCGGTCCCGCACATAATGGTCATGTCTCCTGCACTCATGACCACTTTGTCTCTATGTTATGGGTGCGGAACCTTTTAAAAGTTAAAACGGCGTAAGTATATTCTTAAAAACTCACTTGAGTCATTTCTAGAAGCTTCTGGAAAGAATCTTGAGGTGGCAAGTTTGCTCCCTTAATGTTCATGCATCCCATACCTTAAGGAGCTAACCCCTTGATGTGAGGAGCTTATCCCTTTGAAGGACTCTATCCCTTCATAGGTGGACCTGTAACCTCCTTCCTCTGCACTATAAAATGAAGCATTGGGCTGGTTACTAGGGAGAGGTTGAAAGCTAAATATTTTTGAGGTGAAATGCTGTTGGAACTTAGTATTCTTAATTGAGCTTTTAGGAGGAGAGATTACATACCTCTTTGATCTCATTTGGAAGAGTGCAAGGCTTGTCAAAGTAAAGGAAATTCCTGTTTCGGACCCCGGGAAGAGCTTGTTCAAAATCAAGGCTGAAAAGGTTGTAAGGTTCTTCTACTTCAAAATTAATACAAATAAGTTTGTTTTTCTCAATAAGCTGTTGTTTTATGGTTTATTTTATGGATTCCTTGATCAACATAATGGACATGATTTATGATATTAGCTATGCAGGTGCTCTTTGATGTTTGCTTGTTTGTGATTGCAGGTTCTCAAAAGGAAACTCTTTTGAACGGTTGAAGGATGGTTGCTACAAACTAGCATTGGACTTAAGGTAGGGTCTAAACACCTCTATAGTTTTTATTTATGAATCTCATATGTTTAGAGAAAGATAGATTTGCTTGTCCGCTTGTTGCTAGACTATCTTTTGATACAAGGGAGATTGGTCTTGTCCGCAAGATCGATTTATCTAGCCAACAAGCCCACTTAGCTTGCTACCCCGTTTGCAAAACCTTAGCCAATATTGTGCCTCATGAACCATTCAAGTAGAGATCCCTTCACTCTTTTTGAATTTAAGTATGGGGGTTTATGCAGTGCATTTATCTACAATTTTCAACAATTTTAAGTTATTTATCTACATATTAAAATAAGTGATAAAATCAATATAATATTTTGATTCAAACACCATTAAATAAGAATAACGACACCACTTTTAATATCAAAAACTAAATGTGAATTTAATTTTTTCACTCTACAATAAATATATGGATATTATTATTTATTTATGACAAAGATTAGATACAATAATAGTAATCTTTCCTATTGATTTTTTTTATTATTCTTATTTTTTTAATATCAAATTTTTATATGACCCCAATTATTTTTATAAAATATTACTATATTTATAATGAAAATAGATACAATAATATTATTTTTCATATTGAATTTTTTAAATGCTTTTTATCTATCAGATTTTTATTTGTTTTCCCTGTGGAGTAGAGTCAACAACCTTCCATGTAATGTAATTTGGTTTTAAATGGGAATGTTCACTAACATGAGATACCACCACCACTATAGTTTGGGCATTTGATGGGCACGTGAGAAAGAGTCCACCCTATCATGGAAAGGCAATTGAGGAGCACCTTTCCTAGTGGTAAAAAGGACAATAGTTGAAGATGCTTGTTAGGAACATATTTCAATTTTGGTTGGTTGTTGTAGACAAATTTTGCAGAGATAGATGTATTGGTTGGCTAATATTCTCCCTACTATGTATCATTATTGAATGTTATGAATGAGTGGTAAAAAGACCACTAAATTTGTACAAACCACTAAGGATTAATTTTTATATAAGTGGTTAAGAAGAGTTGAAAATTATGCGGATTATGGCAGAGAACCTCTATTTTAATCGTAATGAGTATTTTTTAGTTTATTACTTTATACTTTTCACGGATGTAGATATTTATACTTTGCGCGGATGTAACTATATGTTTTGAGGGGATAAATAAATGATTACCAGCTTAGCCACAAGATTGAAGCCAAAAGCGGTGCTATATTATTTAAAATTATGAATAGTTAGACGAGTTCAACAAAATAAAAATGTAGCTTTGAATATGAAATTATAAGTTTACCTTAGGTTTACATTAGTTATTTCTTGGTTCACTACAAAAATATCACCTGTGCATAATCAATTACGAAGGAAACTCTCCACTGAACAATGAGGAATTATTTGCAATTTCCGTACACCTATGAGGAAAACTTTTCTCTGCATCAAGAAGTAATTGGGGATGTGTTCAACGAATAGATAATGAAATAACAAATCACTGCGATGTTTATTTGCACCACAAAATTATGGAAGTAATCATAGAGTTAATATGTCATTGATTATAATTGAAAAAAAAACCATACCAAGGACTCTTGATTGTTGTATCCACAAATTCATTCTGTAATGAAAAAACAATTTCACTACTGTAAAACAATAGTAAATAATCGTATTAATCAAGATAACATAGATTATAATTGAAAAAAAGGAAGTAAACAGAGCAAGGACTCAAGTGCAAATTCAAGTGCTTAGATATCTTGTTGGGGATGAGGTTGTAAGGCCATTCATGCTCTAATTCAGCTACTCCAGTGCCATCAAGTTCTAGACATTGGAAGCGATTTTTCCAGACAAATTATTGTCATAGAGATGCAAGTGAACCAGTCGGTGGATCCTGATGAGCTAACGTCGGATGGAACACAAACATATGTTAGGAAGCACCAACGCCTATGAAGTACGATGAGACATGTCCAGAAATGTTAGCCAGGGCTTGTAGGTTGTAATGCAAGACCAGAATTCGACCCATGAAGTAAGCCGGGTGATGTGAGGTCTAAAACACAAAGGTAGTTGATGTCACAAAGCGAAGACTCGAACCTGACGTGACCTAGTTTGACAATACCTTCCACAACATCAAAAAGTGGTCAAAAATGTGTTCAAAAACTATTGGAGATGAAGACAAAAATGGAGCATGGGGATTGGCTCAGCTGAACAGTGTTTTCCCATCCAACTCCATAGAGAAGCACTTTCGTTGTAAATATAAAAATGATGATTGGTCGTCTTTTTTAGAATCTAACAAATAGCACATGGGATGACACAATGGCTCATTCCTTACAAATACAATGAGACAACTGATATGATGAGGTCAGTGTGCTTCTACAGAAATAAGTACAACAATGAGTAAGAAGAAATAGTGACAATGAACAATGGCAGAGTTGCAATTTGGATTTTTCTTTAACAGTCAAGTATTTTTTTTACCTTTTTATAATTCTCTTCTAGAAACGTTATGTTTAAAACTTTTCCCTTCAAGAAGAATTTTTTATAATGCTTTGATAATAAATTAACCCTTCATCATTAAAAGTTTTCTTAAAAAATTACCCTTTAATAACACAATTATGTTAAAAAAATTCACATATTTATCATAAGGGAAAAACAAAATGACCATAATATAAAAATGACTTATTAAATAGTGAATCTTGATTTTAAATTGGATGTAATACTCACAATAAAAATCTTATGAATAAAAAATTACAAAAAAAAAGGTATTCACAAACATATTCTAGATAAAATTTAGTTTTATCACAAACATTAGAATCACCCTATTTTCATCCACTGGGTATATATTATCACAAGTGTAGCTATTTTTATTACATTAATAGCTTTAATATTAAAATTATTAGATATTACTTGTAACATAATAAAAAATAAAAATGTTTTCAATAAACTAAAGAAATGTGAAAGAATTTAATAATTATAAGTAAATGATTAATAACTTCAAAATACACATTAACTATATTTTTAGTAACATGCACCAATTAGTGAAAATGTTTATTATTAAAAAAATTTGCATATAAAAAATATAAAATAGTATCAACCTCATTAAATAATTAGTTATTCAATCCTATTTACATAATTATTTACAATATAATAGTTTTCCTTTGTGGTCATGCTCCAATAGGAGCAGTCTTGATAATGAAGATTATGTTGCCTTCATTGTCAAAAATTTCAATTGGGGTGTTTTTCAAAATAAACTAAAATGGTATTTGACAGAATCACCATGAAAAGGGAATTATAATTACAAGGATTCAGATGAGGTCCTTGAGTTTTGTAAGTATCATGGTATTCATACCAAATGACATTGTATCTTCTGGGAAACATTAACACTGCGAATCAATGGGTCAAAGAATTGAATCAGAATGACCTACGTGTAACCATCCAAAAACACATATATGATATGCTTTCAAAAGCTCTATCTGTTAGTGAGTGCAATGTAGAAAATGGTTTTATTGAAATATTTAGAGAAATATATTAATTAGATCATGGATCCTAAGGAAAGAGGTGCACCAATTGGGGGGATAGGGATACAAGTCCATATTACCTACCCTAGTGGTTCCATTGTACACATTTCTTTGAACACAATGTCTGTGGATAGGGATACAAGGCCATATTACCTTCCCTCGTGGTTCCATTGTACACATTGCTTTGAACACAATGTATATTTAGGGCCACCCATTTGGTTACTCAACTAATGAATTTGTGAGAGAAAACGACATGGAGGCCATGCTTTGTGGAGATTTTGCACACCCAACGGTTGAAGGTATTATGTTATGGGATTTTTGGATACTCATGTCTAAGGAGTAGGGACCAGGGAAAACTTTAAGAACCACCCTAATTTATATGTATAATAAATGGGCTAATCCCCATGATACGTAGGAAAAATGGGAGGCGATTTTATGAATAATATAATATGTATATATAATTTTTTTGGCGAATCTCTCACCAGATTATATTATGTACAGTGATGGAGAACCTTTCACTAAATTATAAAATCTTGTAAGATCTTGGTAAATTTTTTACTGAATAATAAAACATTGTGAAGTCTTGGCGAAAGTTTTGTTAAAGTATGAAACTGCATATGATAATAAGAAAACATATTCATTAAACTGTAATATACTAACATACATGTTTAGAAAAAAGAAACATAATTTTCTCTTCCTACAAACAATGTTCCATTATAAAATCTTGTAAGATCTTGGCAATTTTTTTACTGAATAATAAAACATTGTGAAGTCTTGGTGAAAGTTTTGTTAAAGTATGAAATCATATATGATAATAAGAAAACATATTCATTAAACTGTAATATACTAACATACATGTTTAGAAAAAGAAACATAATTTTCTCTTCCTACAAACAATGTTCCAAGTTTCAGTGGTCATGTTTGTCAAGGTTCTTACAATACACTCTTTCATATCCTTCTATTAGTTTTGATAATATTCCACAACAAAGTTCTTGTAGGTGTTGATATTGACCACTAGTTCTCTCAAGGTAGGAGAGATTAATCTTTTCTCTACAACTTTTGTCAAGCTACCACTTTTTTCAATTTGTCAAATATCTTTCTTATTCCATAGACTCCAACTGCGAGATTAAAAAAAAA
>APFE031244042.1:104479-120370 GCA_000404065.3 Pinus taeda
TTTTGAGTAAGTATAAAAAGACATTTTATTTATTTATCATACCTCCACTTTACTTATATTTTTATTTGTTTACACGCTTGCATGTATATAAGGTGACTTATGGAGTAAATATAAAAAATGTTTTATTTATTTACCATACCTCTCATTTATTTATATTTTTATTAATTTACCATACCTCTTTTATAATATGGTATTTGGCCCATAGGATTCACTTAAATAAAACCTATTCTTGAAAATTAGGGTGAATCGAAGATTGTAACTCTTAATTTCACCCTCTCCCTTAAAATAAGGTGGGCTAACCTCCATACCTATTTTTTTTATAAAATAAATTTGAGGCGATTTGTAAAAATGTACTATGATACAATGTAAAAATGTACTATGATACAAAATGTTCGCCCACTAAAAATTTAAAACCCCTTAATTTGGCCTAAGGGTGAAAATTCGCCCCTAAAATTTTCCATGGCAGGGACACCTTCACCATGTTGATAGGGATAGGACAGGTAATGACGTAGGAAATAGATTCATTTATCTGATGAAACAATGGACAACAAATGTAAAGAACCATACAAATCATGAAAGGCCAGTTTAAATTTAGAGGCTTTCGTGGACCTATGAAGTGGAAGCCTCAGTACATTACAGAGAATAAAATAAACTTTCATTATTGAGAAGGGTGATTCTCCTATAGTGGTAGAGATTTGTTTCTAATCATTTTTTGTTTGTTTCTTTATTATAGAAAATCATGTAAGTGATAAGTTGTTAGTGTGTTAGTGTATTTCTTATGATTCTTATCCTCAATTATATATACATAAAAATGAAAAATGATTGAACATGGTATTGCCAATAAGATCATTGACAACAAATAACATTCATCATCTTTTTTATAAAATGATAAAATATGCTATAAATACATTTTTCCTATATCACCAGGACTAAAATCCATAATATCATGGTTCAACATAATATCTTCATCTATAATTTTTCATAGAGCTTAGATCCAATAATGTCATGATCCAATTATAATACTGACTCTAGAATTTTTCATAAAACTTCAAATAAACATTAATGCAACTTTCATCCATAAATTATAGTTTTTTAAAATTTTATCAATTATAATCTTTAGCAATTTAATTCAGACAATGGAGCTAAGTTATATGAACTTGGGCCTTTAACTATTTAAAAATATAAAATATAAATTTAATATAAATAAAATTCATGAAAATAATTTTTAAAAAATTTTTAAGGTAAGTTTGTTTAGGGAAATCGATTTTGATGGGTCCTTTGGGCTAAGGTGTTTCAAGTTTTCAAGTTTGGATATAGGTCCAGGCTGTGTGTCATTTTTAAAGTAATTTTTGATAATTTTGATAGTTTATATTAAAGATGTCATTTTTGATTCTTTGTAATTTTCAATTAAAATTTATTAAATAAAAACAATAAATTTGATTTTTTTTAAATAGTTATAAAATCAAACTTATAAATTTTGATTAATAATTACTTTTAGTTGAATATAAAAAATAATCTAAAAGTCAAAAAAATTGGGTTAGAGTAAATTTTGTCTCCTAATGGGCCACCAATTATTATTTTAAGTTGTGATTTGTATTTATTTATTTGTTATCACACTAATAAAACAATTTAGATTCTCATATAGTAGTTAATGATGATCATTCTCATTGCATATTAACAATTGAGTTCTTATATTGATAGGTGTGATATTTGGAAATATAGTTTCCATAAATTCTATTGGGAATATGGGTGAGATTTTTAATCAAGAGGGTACATTATTTGTCATATTTGTGCATATAAAAGCATTAGGTGAAATTCTATCTTTAATTAATTTTCATAGTTAATCAACTTTTTTTTTTAACTGTTTCACTCAAACACATTGTTCATAACTATTGCAATTAAAAAAATAGGATTAAAAAATGTGATTAAAGATAAAAGATTAAATAAAGTAGAATAAAAAAGTAGGATTAAAGTGGTAACAAAACATTACAATAAAAAGTGGGATTAAATAAAATTTATTTGATTGCAAGAGGATACAATTTAATTTTGTTAATTGGAGTTATCTTTCTCCACCCAAATTCAAATTATTGAGATTGACATGATAAACTATAATGCCTGCTAAATATTTTTATAGTGGCTCTTACCTATACATATTGATATAAAATTTGAAAACTCTTAAATAAATTATATCCAAGGAAAATATAATTTTATGTATTATAAAATTTTATTTTATAAAATTTAGCTTATTTTTTGAAAAAAAATAAAATAATTCTATAAAAACAAAAAAAATAAAAAACAAGGTTTTGCATGTTGAAAAAATAACTATGTTCTCCCACCTTAAAATCAATTCCATTGGAATAACATCTTTACTTATTGTTAAGTTTAGATTAATTTCAAAAAGTAGAAACCATATTTTCAAAATCAAATAAAACAAGTTTTGCTCACCCCACAATATTACAATACACAAAACTTCACATCAATACATCAATTGGATATTGGTAGCAGCAAATATATGTTATATTCAGACTCCTCGTGACCCACCTAACAAAAGACAACGAAGGAAAAGTAGGCGAAGCGGCTATAATTCCGTTCGTGGATTCAACGATATCTAGATTTTGGTTTGGTCAGTTTCTTAGAAATGATTTGGAAAAAGTGGGAATTTTAAAACGATTTTCTCGTCATTGGTATGAGAGCCATTGGATTAAGAAAGAAACCTGTCAATCCCTGTGGCAGTAGTTGTCAATTATTGACTCCCAAAACGTATGTGGTTTGGTGGCACTCTCACAATTACAATCTAAAGAATATCACTCTCGTTTAGACTGTATTTTAAGCATAAGGCACCTCAACTTGGGCTCACCTGCCGCCTCGAGACATATTTTCAATGTTATCTATCTATTTATCATCTTTATCTTGGTGCCACGTAAATGAATGAATGACATATTTTCAATGTTATCTATCTATTCATCATCTTTATTTTGGTGCCACGTAAATGAATGAATGACATATTTTCAATGTTATCTATCTATTCATCATCTTTATCTTGGTGCCACGTAAATGAATAAATGTTTTCTGGGCAAGTCTTATCAAATAGATAACTATCCAACTCATCGTCTATGTTGAATCGAATCTGTAGAGTCATGTCATAAGATTATAAATAATTGACCAGGGCCATAAGATACAACCATTCATATTTTCTGGTTAAATTAAAATGGTTTTCTTTATATAATTGGATTGTTTTAGTAATTTTTCAGTGTTAAATTTACTTTTACCTTTACAAATATCATTCAAGTAATATGGAAAAAAAAGGTACAATCGTACCTAGAATCTTCTCACTTCATTCCTTGAAAAAGGTAAAAAATTGTCCCATACCCTTGGAAAGTAGGATTCGAGAATCGAATCGTACTTTAAAAATCCCATCATTCATAGAGGGACAATCCTGTGCTGACACTGAATCAGACATCCCTCTACTTCCACAACTAGATTTGGCTGGCGGAATTCTAGTCAAGTGTAAAAATATCAAAAGTAGTGATTGAGCGTCATTTTAGAATGCAACAGCGAGCACGTCGGATGACACTATTTGGTCATTCCTTACAAATACAACGAGACAATTGATACGATGAGGTCAGCGTTCTTCTGCAAAAGTCGGTAGAGCCGTGAGTCAAGAAACAGTGACAGTGAACAGTGGGCGTTCAGAGACGTAGTGTTAAGAAATAGTAACAGTGAAAAGTGGGTCTCCAGAGAAAAGTGATAACAGACAGTAGGTATCCAGATTCCGCACAGTAGATACGGGGATGAATTCGTATGCAGGGAAAAGAACTGCCCATGTATACTCGTTTTCTCAAATGGTGTATACAAGCTCTTTAAAGTCAAGGGAGCATGCCAAGCATATGTAAGAGTGCAGGAACATTAAAAAAAATTATTTCTTTCTTTCTTTCATATAAAGATACTATTTTTTATTAAAACTCTCCTTTCTTATATGCCAAACTTAGAGAAGAAATAAAGAAAAATTAAAAAATTAGTATAAGCAACAAAGCCTGCTTAAATAACCATGAACAACCTTGATAAGTGAAGAAAAAGAGAATTGGCAGGGACAAAAAATTAGGCTCAGATACCCATGGACAACTTTTCATAAGTGGAGATTCGAATCGTACTGTAAAAACCCCATTATTCACTTAGGGACAACGCTTTGCTGACGCTGGATCAGACATTTCAACTACATCTGGAACTAGCTTTGGCGGGTGGCATTCTAGTTAACCGTAAAAATATCAAAAACAGTGAGTGATTGATCGTCCTTTTTAGATCTAACAAATAGCACGTGGGATGACACAATGGCTCACTCCTTACAAATACAATGAGACAATTGATACGATGAGGTCAGCGTTCTTCTGCACAAATAAGTACAACGGTGAGTAAGAAGAAACAGTGACAGTGAACAGGGGCGGAGTTGCAATTTGGATTATTTTCACGGGTGAATAATTTCCGTTTTTCTTTTTATAATGTTTGTTCACAGTTTTTATATTATTTTTTTTTTTCACTGATGTTTTGATAATTAATTTACTCTTCATATTAAAAATTTTAATTAAAAAAATATTTTTTATATTCTAATTATTTTTTTTTAACATATTTATCACAAAGTAAATTAAATAGCCATAACAATAAATGATTTGTTAAATCATTAATACTGACAATAAAATTTGAAAAAAAAATTGACCATAACATACAAAGGACTTTTTTAAATCATGATTTGATTTTGAAATTGTATGTATACTGGCATAAAATTTTCATGTTAAAAATTCACATATTTATCATAAGGAAAAAAACAAAATGCCCATAACATACAAATGACTTATTAAATTGAAAAACAAAATTACCATAACATACAAATGACTTACTAAATCCTGAATCTTAGATTTGAAATTGCATGTAATACGGGCAATACAATTTTATGTTAAAAAAGGAAAAAAACAAAATGACCATAACATACAAATGACTTATTAAATAATGTAATAGCAATAAAATTGAAAAAACAAAATGACCATAACATACAAATGACTCATTAAATAGTGAATCTTGATTTGAAATTGCATGTAATATGGGCAATAAAATTTTATGAATAACAATTTAAAAAAAAAAATCACAAACATATTCTAGATAAAATTTAGTTTTTGCCCAAACATTAAAATCACCCTACTTTCATCATTGAGAATATATTATCACAAGCCTATCTATTTTTATTACATTAATTGTTTTAATATTAAAATGATTAGATTATTGATAATATAATAAAAACAAAATGTTCTTCAATAAAACTAAAAGAAAATGTGAAAGAATTTGATAATAATAAGTAAATTATAATAACTTCAAAATACTCAAATATTATTTTAGTAATAAAAAAACTTATTATTAAAAAAATTGCATATAAAAAACATTAAATTAGTATCAACCTCCTTATTAAATAATTAGTTATTCAACACTATTTACTTAATTATTTATAGTATATACAATAATTTTCCTTATGTCATGCATCAATAGGAGCATTCTTGATAATGAAGATTATGTTGCCTTTTTTGTCAAAAATTCCAACTGGTGTGTTTTTCAAAATGAACTAAAATGGTATTTGAGAGAATCACAAAAAGGGAATTATAATTACAAGTATGCAGATGAGCTCCTTAAGTTTTGTAAGTGGCATGGTATTCATACTAGATGACAATGTATCTTCTCGGAAGACATTAACACTGTGAAGCAATCGATTAAAGAATTGAATCATGATTTGCATGTAGTCATCCAAAAATACATATCTGATATGCTCTCAAAAACTCAGTTTGTTAATGATTGCAATGTAGAAGATATTATTGATGAAAGATCCAAATAAGTATATTAATCAGATCGTGGATCTTAAGGAACAAGGTGCACCAGTTGGGGGGATAGGGATACAAGGCCATATGACATGTTGTAGTGGTTCCATTATACACATTACTTTGAACACAATGTCTTTAGGGCTACCCATCTAGATGCTCAACTAATGAATTTGTGAGACCAAATGACTCGGAGGTCATGCTTTGTGAACCTCTTGTGCATCCAACAATTGAAGGTATTATGTTATGGGGTTTTTGAGTACTCATGTCAAGGGAGCATGGACACCTTCACCTTGTTGATAGGGATGGGAGACATAATGAAGTAGGAAAGAGATTCATTTCTCTAATGAAACAATGGACAACAAACGTAAAGAACCATACAAATCATGAAGGTCAATTTAAATTTAGAGGCTTTCATGGGACCTATGAAGTGGAAGTCTTAGTATATTCAAGAGAATAAAACAAAATTTCAATGCTGAGAAGGGTGATTCTCCTATAGTGGTAGAGATTTGTTTGTAATCATTTTTTGTTTTTCTCTTTATTATGGTAAATCATGTAAGTCACAAGTTATTAGTGTGTTTGGGTATCTATTATGATTCTTATCCTCAACTATATATACCGTAGAAAAATGTTTGAACATGGTCTGTCAATAGGGTCATTGATAACATATGACATTAGTTTGTAGAATTATTATGTAGGGTGTCTCACTTATCCTTGTATGTATATTCATTGTCATAAATATAGTTTTTTGTATTTCACAAGGTGTTTTAAATTTATAATTACTCATTATTTTCTTTAAGTAAAGCATCTAGATGAATTTATATTTTCATTTTGAATGTAATAGTATGGTTGGTGTATCATAAAACTTACAAAGAAATTAAATTCTAAAAGTAGGGAGAAAATGAGATGAATAGTAAAATTAAAACCTCATAAATCTATGCATAAACTCCTTCAATAATTGTATAATTATAACTATGAACTAATTGTTGTTAATCATAAACAATTACCTTAAACAACATTTATATTAGACACTATTACATATCATAACGATCAAAATAGAAAGCACTCTTGTACTCTTGTTGACTTTGGTGGAGTTACCCCTTATGGAGTTATTGGTGACCTTATTAATAGACTCTTTGGTATACTCAGTAAATAGCCCTATCCGTAGACTTGTCATCCCCACATCATATTAGAGCCACTTCTCATATCAATGGAGTTACCCTGCAACCTAATGGGATTTACTTTTAGACTTGATATGTTTTAAAACTTTAGTATGAATATTAGGCCAAGTGTATACTGTCATATACATGAGAGCACAAAATACATGTTTCTTTAATATTTAGGTTAAATGACACTTTATTATAAGGTTTTTTTTCCTTAAATATTTTATTTGGTACTTTAGGATAAAATGTGGTTTCCTGTATTTTATGTTTAAAAAAAATTGAGAAGAAAAAATGATTTTAATGCAAAAAAAATAATGTCAGTTCAAAACAATATCAATGCAAGAGTATTTAGACGTTCCTCAAAAGGAAGGAACAAAAAACAAATTAGAATAGTAAAAAGACAAATAACAAAATCACCACCTTGTAATTCATGAATATCCTAGTTGTTCTCTTTTCTTTTATTTTGATTCTTACTTTCTTCTCTCCAACAATTCAAAAAAGTTATCACCAACATTTAACCCCTTTCCATTTTATTTTGGAGAAAGAAAGAATGTTTGAGAATTCCATTTTATTTTGGAGAAAGGAAGAATATTTGAGCAATGTCACCATGCCTCTGAGAAAGAAAGGAGATATGGTGATTTGGAAACAAGTACAAAGAACTAGTGGAATATCAAGTGCAAGGTAACACCAATGAGCAAGGAGGAAATCAATCAGAAAATTCAAGAAGCAAAAGAGAAAATCTTAGACCAGCCTACCTACCATGAAAACTAGTGATATGACAGTATAATATCTATATATGATAATAAACCATTTTCCCTGTCCAAAACAACAACAAATAAATTACCATAATAGTAGCTTCCACATGAAAAATTAAAGGTGATAATAATAATGAAGTATCCTTCTAGGTAGAACATCTATCTATATACGAGTTTTTGCGAACTCCAATGTCCTCAATCATTCATATCATTAGAAGAAGGGTATTATAACTCCCTATCTAGAGAAACCTAATACGATAGCATGAGGTCTTGGTATATGGGGGCAACCCGCTAGCAAATTAGTCATCCTACTTTTGTTTAATTCCAGCGAACGGAATTAGGCTTTTCGAAATTGGGATTTTAGTTGTACATATCATGTGGCTTACCCAATTCACACTTGTTAGCATAGATAATTTGCAAACACTAGATGAAAAAAAAAATAGTGGAGCATCGTGGGAGCATCAAGAAAAATCTAAATTAATATGATGAATTGGAGCATTGGCTTATCACGCTTAAGTTTTATGATTTACAAGCCCTATGTTTGACATTTTATCGATACTTTTTTTCTCATAGCCATGTAGTGTCTCACAGGTTGTTGCCTACAATTGACATTCTATTGTAAGAGAATCCAGTGGGGAATTCAAATCATCTATCTACAAACACATTGCATTTGGCTAGACCTTTATAGAGTCTAACCAAGACAATTTTTTGATAATAACATAGTTATATGATTTAGATGTAAAAGAATATATACATACCTGCAAATCATGATATTTTAAATCTTCCTTAGAAAGTTGAGCCTCCAATAAAATAACCAACCTCAAAATGATGGACTGTAATGTTTGCATTGTTTTGAGAGTTAAATAGACGGAATATGGAATTTGTGATGTTTTCCATTGTTCTACTATTTGATTACAAAGTCGAACGAAAATTAAATGCAAATTATTGAGACACATATGAAACTAGCAATGCCTAACCCATAAAATTGATTAATCAATCTATCTTAATGAATAGATTGATGTCATCTCAGTCATCCTAGTCATAAGGTCAGTAGCACAAAGCGCACACCTCAACAAAATTGATTGAATAATTTTAAATTGATATGAGATGTGTTCGGTGGTTACCTTATGGATATTATATTGTAATTTGTACTCATTCATTAGCATTAATTAATGTTTCTATTATAAATTGTACTTGTACTCTTCATTCATTTAAATACAATGGTTGGCAGACATTGATTTGTCATATTAGTTCATGCTATATTAATATAATTAATTTTGATCCACCAACACTACTGATATTCCATTAGTATAACTAATTTCATAATTTATTTCAATCTACCAACTCCACAGATATTCCATTAATGTAGCTAATTTCAATTCATCAAATCTATTGTTAATGCAACTCAAGGCATTGGAGAGAAATGGAACATGCCCTTCAGAAATAGGGTATTAATGACGTTTTTGGAAAAAACCAAATCATCGAAAATAAGTTTTCTAAACTTAAAAACATATCACAAGAGATTGTTAAATAAAAAATTTAACGATAAAGTGTCAGTGAAAGTGTCAAGAAATAGTAGCAGTGAACAATGGGTGTCCATAGCAAGGTGATAGTAAAGAATGGGTGTCCTAATTCCATATAGTAGATACACGGGTAATATTTTAGACAATGAGAGTAGCCCATGCAGGGTAGGAATTTCAAATGCAAATCACTTGTCATGTTTGATGGTTTCAACAACTGTGATCATTTTAATACAAAATATTAATGGGTGAGGGAATTTTTTTGCTATATTTGACAGGAAAATCATCCTGTTGCTGGCAACTTGCCTGTCAAATTTCATCCCTAAACCCATGTGTACTAGTTTTATGAAATCATGTATGCAATCTCATTAAAGTCATAAGTGTTGCTATTGCTAAGCTTATGTTGATTGCAAAATCTAATGGTCAAAAGAGCGGTCAATTCTTAGATAATATGCAATCGACATAAAAATGCCCCATGCACATCCTTCTGCCATTGTATTCTTAAATGTGAAAATCTTCCAAGCCTATCTTCCCAGCGTCACAATGTCTCTTAATTTAAATTAAATATTTTAAAATATTCTAAAATTTTAAGTGAAGTAAATTGTGGAAATCAGACAATTATCTTTGTTCATGTATATCTTTCAAACTAGTGTTTCACGATGAAACATTCCAAAATATTCTGAAAACTTAACAAATAAGTAAGGTTAGCTGTTAAAATCTAACCCTTGAGTTTGTTTATCATTATCAACTTTCAACTTTAACAAATAAGTTTCCTAAATATTATGATATTTGCAATGCAAAAAAAAGTGAAGTAAAACACCCCTGCACTTCTACTCAGACAGGCCTCAAGCACATCCATTTTTTCCGTACATCGACTTATCAAAGGAAATGGTATATTTCTCTATTGACAGAGATGAATGCCGAATGTCATAGCCAATGTTTTCTCATTGACTATATCACAAAGAACACGTAGTGATAAAAGGAATCATGGGATAAGTTGAAGTTTAAGTCGAAGGGCGGTTTTCATCAGGTGGGGAATACACATGAGGTAGAGATATAACATAGATAATCAGATTTCGGAATGACAACCTTCTAATTTAGAAGATTTAGCACTCCAGTGTTACCGAATTGAAAAAAATATTTGAGAATTTCCAAATACTAAATCGTACCGAAAAAAGATTCAAATTAAAAAGGCGATATTGGTGCTCGGAATTGAACAAGCGCGGGAAGAATGGAGAAGGGAAAGTTGAACGTTTTGACAGCTATTGACTGAAAGAATCTTTTAGTTAGTCCTCTTTATTTAGATTATAGATTTAATAATGATTAGGAATCTGATATAGATTTCAATAATATTTAGGAATTAATCTTTTAGATGGTTATTTAAGAATTTGATATATGATAATGAGTACAAACCATTAGCATATTTTTTTTTCACTAATCACATTTTAAACTATTTTCAAAATCTTCAACCAAATTAATTTCAACTCTTTTGAGTTGCTTGTTAGGTTATGTTTTATGTGGCTTGTTATGTTAGCTTCCCTTTATTAGGAAAGTGAAATCGCACATTCGCTAGGTTCGCATAACATTGCTTATGTTTGGACCATGAACCATGGACCAACAGCTTTGAAAATTGTGAGAGAACAGTTATTTATGGCCCAAAGAACAATGACACCCCAAGATCGTTCCGCCCATCGTTCCTACCATTTCTAATAACAACGGTCGGTGCATCTACATGCAATTCTGCCAGCAAAACGGGATTGATGGCGATGCGATGAGACGATGCATAAAGGTAACGGCAATATGGCATGTTCGCTTAAAGTGGGTGAAAGAGCTAGCATATGAAATCCTCAAAACGATTGAGACATGCCTGTATTCCCCGCGAAACGACATATGGTGAAGCTCTGACGTGTTTTCAATGCCCCAAGCGGTGAGCCGGTGCATTTTTAGCTGGCGTCACTTTAATGAGATCCTATATGCTTTGCAATTTTGTCTAGACCATGAAATTTTTGTTAAAATTTTGGAGGAAAAAATTCAAAAAATCTAAGTGTAAGAGTGTTTAAATAGTTTTGTTTTTTTTTTTTTTTTTTTTTTTTTTTTTTTTTTTTTTTTTTTTTTTAACCGAAGTGAATTCAACATTATTAAGAAATTTCGGACATCTAAAACCTTGAAGCTTGACAACTGTAATTTAGATTTCCAAAAATTTCTGCCATTTTTTCTCAAAATCCTGTCGGAATTTCGATTATTTCCCAAGTGGAATTGTGGTCACAGCTTTCCCATATGTTTAGGAAGGTTTTGCAATGAGAAATTTTAAACGTGGTAATTTATTTGTTATATGTTTTGTAAGTTTTTTTGGTCTATTTTTGTGTTTAATTTGATGAGAATTTGGTATGGATTTGTTGGAATCACAAATTTGATGTGTGAACTCTCCACATTTCAGGCCAAAAGACAACTACCATTAAAATTAAGAAGTTCAACAACACAGAGTTTATATATAATATATTTTTTTTAATATTTTGATACTAGAAGAATCAACAACTAACTAATGTGATGGGGTTGATTCTAATCGTTATCGCTAAATCCTCTAGGTGAACTATGCCCTCCACTAGGCCATCTCTAGGTGAACCACCAACCACGCCCCCTAGTAGGTGGTCAGTGAAGAGGATATGAGCCTAGAATCTTATGGTACATAGCACTTCTTTGACACTTCATTATTAAGATGATTGCCAATTTAGTTGTCCCATAATTTTTTTATTTTTTTTCCGTCAACTTTATTCTAGATTTGATGGGGATTTTTTTTAAATAACTATGTAATTTGTATAAAAATTGTATTGTTGAATTTAAAAATAAAAATAAAAACATCCATAAAATATATTGAACATTAATTACATAATAGGGTGTTATTTTGGGAATATAACTTTCAAAATTTTAATTTAACTATTAATAATTATTAGGTTATTAGGTAGATAATGGAGATATTTAACTTCCATCAAATATTTTTAATAATAGTCAAGATAGAGGGTTGAGATTTTGAGATTTATTTTTAATGCAATTATGCCTTTTTTTTCTTTTAATTTAATTAAACAATATGGAATTATGCCTTTTTTTCTTTTAAGTTAATTAAACAATATAATGTCCATAGGTCCTAAATTTGATATTAAATTAAATGGAAAAGAAGAAAACAACATAATTACCTTTTAAATAAATTTTAACCTTTTATGTGACTATTATTAAATTATTTCATGAATATTACATGGAAGTTAAATTTTTACTATTCACTTGAGTTATTATAAGAAGGTCATCAACCCCACCCTAGAAGATCAAAAGTATCTCTCTGTTTTAGCTAGCTCAAAGAAGAAAATTAATTTAGCAAAGTTTAGAACAAACTCTCATGAGCTCCATAGTGAAACAGGTTGTTGGACAGTTCCTAAAACACCATGAATGGAAATAATCTGCCATCTCTATGATAATAGGAACATTGAGGATGAAAGCCACTTCCTCTTAGAGTGGCCTGCGTACAACCACATTAGATCTCAGTTTCATAATCTTTGTGGCAATATTGACCTTCCTAGCCTTTTACAAGGTCAAAACTATAGTGAGCTTGGGAGGCTTCTCTCCAAGCTTTTTGGACATAGAAATAAAATCTTAAATCAAACTAAATAATTTGTTTCTTTAGGTCCGATAAACCAAAATTTGGTCTCAATAGACGTTAACCACCACCACCATCATTATCATTAATTAAATTGAAATTTCAAAAAACTTATTTAAACTAAATACACTTATTAACGTAATAAAATTTAATATTACAACATGCTAATTACAACTTATAAACATTTTATATTTTTCTATTTAAAGAAATATAAAATATACAACGATTCTTTAAAATACAACTTTGCTCACCTAACATATCCATAAAAATTATTATATTAATACAAATTATTATATTAATCGATTCTTTAAAATACAACTCTGCTCACCTAACATATCCATAAAAATTATTATATTATACCAATTATTATAATTAATATAACGTTTGAAGGAACCAAAACTTACCGCTAACGATTATTATAGGATTTTCTATGGGATTCTAAATGGGGACTATGAGTACCATTGTAGGACATTATATTATAGCTTAGAGAACAGAAAAGAATCCAATTTGTACATTATTGATGAATTTTTGGGAATATGTCGAAATAAACGGATTATATTTAAAAGTTTAATCAAATAATTTAATATATTGTTTTATATATATATTAAATTATGAGTTTAAAAATTTAAATTATTACAGAATATAAATTTGAGATTTTTTCCAAATTAAAATATTAATTATAATAATAATTATAATTTTGTTAAGTTTTATTAGCACAATTTGTTAAGGATGAGTCTCATTAGCAAGGCAGCCCAGGATTAAATTTGATGGGATGGTTGTGCCTTGTGCTAGGGGGAGGAGACATGCTAAAAAATCCAATCAGCTAAGGACTGGAGTGGCCTGGGCCAAGCGCGATCATGGGATGACTTTGACAGCTTAGAAGCCCCTGTGTCACACCCCTATCTCGGTGGTAGTCTTTCAACCACACATAGGCAGGCGTGACACCACTACACTCTTTCTTTTCACTAATACTTGAATGTATGGGCTACGCCTAACTCTTTAGCACTTAGTTACTTTTCCAATTCTTCAAGTGTTATATTGCACGGAAATAAAACATTCATTCATACTTCGTCATCATCATTATATATGCACAACGGATAAAATACACAATACTCAATGGGAGGGGCAACTCCCAATACTGAAGTCTACCCAAATAATGTTCAAGCTCAGTTTACAATATGTTTACAACAATTTTGTTGCCAACACGGTCATCACGCTTCAATTTACAAGTGTCAACAGTTTATCAAATATGTCGTGCACAGTTCACCCAACTTTGGTCTGCCCAACACTGTTGTGCCTCTACCCATTGTAACAGTTCACTTGTGCCCTGCACTTCCCTATGCCCAAATTTCCAATTCGTGTCCTTGTCCGCACACTACAACTCTGCCTGCACCGTTTAGCACCCGGGTTGCTCTTCATCCAGCACTTCGGGTCGCCCTGCCATGCCCTCGAGCCGGGTCACCTTGCCGCACCCTCAACTCATGACACCCTGCCGGGTTAGGTTGCCCAGCTACACCCTCAAGTTGTCTCTGGATGACATAGTCCACCCGCAGTGTTGTACTCGTCGATCCTGCAACAATTGCCCACTAGTTCTGCTTGTTCAGTTTGCTCGCCAATCCGTCCACCCAAAGGAACCCCAAATATTTCGTTCCAGATAACTTTGGCCCTTAACTAATGCTCATCTACCTGCTGCCTGTGCCTTGTTCATTTAACTCCTTGCTTGTTCGCATGATTGCTTGCTTGGTTGCCTCCGAATTTTCCACGCATTCCTTATACATATACCCATGATAAACTGTAATCTCGGCCAAGAGTCGTGGCTCTTCACCCACATGTGGGTCAGCCTCACCATAAACATAAGTCAACCCAACCACTCCAACAAGTCAGTCTGTCCGATTTTATCAAGTTGACCTCCTCACAGTCGCACACCCTATCGTTCATATAAACTCGGCCTCTCGTCACACTTTCTCCTTCTATAGGTCGCACGGGTGTCCTGTGTCGCCCTCCGTCATCACACATCCTCACTGGATGCTCGTCAGTCTCACTCACCACTATGGGTGCACACCCGTCCGTCGCCTTTAACTGATGCACTCTTGTCACATGTCCGCCTAAGTCAAGTAGTACGAGCACCTTTCACACCTAGGCACGCCCCACTTAACTTGGTCGCATTTAATCAAAGTTGTCTCACCATCACATATAACTGAGTTCAGGTGCCCGTTACACATGTTGGAGTGCTCGACTCATCTCGTGAGCCTAACATCTTCCACCACTCTAAAAATGTTTTCGTCCTTGACAACACCATCCCAACAACATCCATTTCCAAGACATATCCATAAGTATGAGCACCTAGATATCTCCACTTGTGACCTTCTCCATGTTGTTACCGGGAATAGTGTCCACTCGGATGCTGCTATTCCCACTGAGACTGGTAGATATCTTAGAAACAAACAAGTAAAGTCTACTTTCGTTTTCCTTTATGAAAATATATAAGAGTGGAACCAAGGAGACCAACCTTAGTCTTGCGCTTGATTTCCTTGTTTGATTCCTCTCTTTCTTGATAAAGCTTTGCCGCTTCTTCTTCGTTTGCCCAGTTTCAAAGAGCACCTATGGAATCACAACAACATGCTACTATCGAAGAAAAAAGATCTATATTCATAAATAACACATGACTAGATGTGTGTTAACCATACAAATGCATATATAAGTAAACATACAAGAATATGGAGGAAAACTTGAATAGCTTTATTAAGATGAAAAGTAGCAAGAGGATTAAAACCATATGTTCTGACCCAGCATCATCCTCCAGCTAGAAAGCCCCTCTTCACCTCAAGTAAAGCTTAGATCACCCAACACTATGAATATACACCAGAAAACCAACAACACTTCTCTAAAAGATACAAGATTCTAGCCTCTGGATCTCTGTGATGAGGGATCCATATATAGATGATTGTAGGG
>APFE031244042.1:125396-144606 GCA_000404065.3 Pinus taeda
TAGCCTTCTTAATGTATGAATGATGATAAGAAAGCTATGTGCAAATCTGAATTACTTTCAAAGCGACAATACTCAACAAATTTCTTTTCAAAATGAAGTGAAGGTAAGAGAGACACTTTGCGATTTCTAAATGAAAATTGCTTTTCGACACTTTAAAAGCTACAAATTCAAATCATATGCAATAGTAACTGTATAATCAATTTTCAAGAACAATGGAATTGTCTTCTAAAACTGAAAATGACAACTACGACACTTTCAGATCAAGAAATGACAATTCGACTATGCTACCTTTTTGCAAAAGAGAACTGAAAATGGCGCACAATACATAAAAACACTTACAGTTCTTTGCACTATGGAGGCGGAATAATGTAAGAGGAGGGGGTTTTCAAAGAAATACATTGACCACAGGCAGCAAAGCTCCTGAATAGGACTGAAAACAGTGAGGAAAAACCAAATTTTGAAGGTAAAGTTAACCTTCCCTGACCATCGCACCTGTCACACTATGAATTTAGTATGCAACGCACCTATTGCACTCGGGAAGTGCGATGCATATAGACTGCCTTGAAGGCAGGGTGCGATGGTACCAGTGCGAGACTTTGAACGATTTTTACTCACAATTTGCAATTCAGTTCAGGGATTTAGGCTGAGTAAGTGATGTTCAGTATATGTAAATCACAGGGGTAGATCTAAGGAGGTTACTAGAGCTACCACTTAGGGAAATTAGACTGTTTGCAGATCGATTGTTTAATTCATAAACAAAACCTGGAGATAGACTGAAGTAGCATTGATCTACTTTTCATTTGTATAACAAATGCGTTCGAAGGCTAGTTTGGCTTGGCTTTAGCTCCATCTGTAAGTTTATAAAAGGAAACAAAGATAGCTAACACATCTAGTCGTTCCTTATGGAGTGCCATTGACGGGAATAGTGTCCACTCAGATGCTGCTATTCCCACTAAGACTGGTAGCTATCTTAGAAACAAACAAGTAAAGTCTACTTTCATTTTCCTTTATGAAAATAGATAAGAGTGGAACCAAGGAGACCAACCTTAGTGTTGCACTTGATTTCCTTGTTTGATTCCTCTCTTTCCTGATAGAGCTTTGCCGCTTCTTCTTCATCTGCCCAGCTTCAAAGAGCACCTGTGGAATCACAGTAACATACTACTATCAAAGGACAAAGATCTATATTCATAAATAACATAGGACTAGATGTGTTTTAACCATACAAATGCATATATAAGTAAACATACAAGAATATGGAGGAAAACTTGAATAGCTTTATTAAGATGAAAAGTAGCAAGAGGATTACAACCATATATTTTGAACCAGCATCATCCTCTAGCTAGAAAGCCCTTCTTCACCTCAAGTAAAGCTTAGATTACCCAACACTATGAATATACACCAGAAAACCAACAACACTTCTCTACAAGATACAAGATTCCAACCTCTGGATCTCTTTGATGAGGGATCCATATATAGATGATTGTAGGGAGGTGAGTCATCTTTTGGGGTCTTGATTAGTGTCCTCTCTCTGATAGTTCCTGCTTCCACTTGGAGAATGATGATCTCTTACTTATCCTTGGTCTAAAACAGAGAGGAAAGCGTCAGAGGGGAAGATTCCATGATCTTCCACCTCGCATTTTGTCCCTGCCATTTGTCCATTCCCGACCATCGCACCCTACAGAGGAGCCATTCAGTATGCATCACACCCTATACACTGGGAAGGTGATATGCATCGCACCCTCTGCACTGTGTTTTCCGTATGGTCTAGTTTTGACCATTTATGAGCAGTTTTTAGTGGAGAAATTCTGGGAGATGATGTAATCAGCTGACCTTGTTCCTTTAGGCAGTGAAGCAACACTTTTAGGGACTTAGGAGACCTCAGTTTATGGACATTTATGATTGGGGATGAAGTGCCCAAAAATGTCTATAACACATGCTACCAATCTGCCAAACTCTGCAAGAAAACCATGTGTTGGATCCCCCTGTGATGGTGATTAGTTGGGTAGTTAATCCAACTGTAACATCACCTCCACAAGAACACATGCTCCCTACATAATCATGACCAATCTTCGTATCTTGCTGTCAATCGTGTCCATCTCGCCCCAAGTGTCTGCTCATAAGTATAGAGGAATCACTACCATGAGCAACAAATAATGAGCCTCATCCCATGTCAGTCTAAGAAGAGAGGGAGGAAGTGGAGGAAAAAGTCTCTCCCACCTCCTCAGCTAATAGCTCAATCCACATGTTTGGATCTTCCTCCAATCTCTGCATGTATGCTTCCTGACTCTCCTCCTAAGTCTCGGGTCTAGCATCTCCATTCCCTTCCACTACCTCTAGCCTGCCTGTCAAGTCCAGGATACTATTGGACAATGCTCTAATAACTTGTGACTACTCCATAAGTTTTTCATTTGCGGAAGACAACCTCTTATATAGTTCTTCATCCTGCTTGATGTCCTCAACATTCATCGTTGTCAATTTACAACTAGCTGTCATAGCTGCGATGATTAATACCCTTATAAGATCATCATCCTGTCCTTCGTAAATGTACAAATTATTCATATGTGGCACCATCATAGCCTCATACTGCTTCATAAATTCCATACCCAATACTACCTCATAATCATACAGTCGCACAATTGTGAAGTCAATCTTCCCAAACCACTCAACAATGTTCACATCCACATTCTCCACCATACCAATAACTAAATTTGGTGAAGAATTCATCGCTTTAGTCAAGCTTTAGTTGGTGAAAACTTCAGCCCAATCTTCCTTATAGCCTCCTCTCTAATGAAGTTATGAGTCACACCATTGTCCACCATCATGAGTAAAGTGCCTTGCCCAATCTTCATATTCACATACTCCAATTTGTTCCTCTCAGGATCCCATCCCGGGATAGCTTTCGTAGCTACGACAACTCCCAGGATCTCCATTACCCCAACAGATGGTTCTTCTTTCTTCTTCTTCACATCGCCTTGTGCTGCTTAGCCACCATCGGTCTTGAAGGAAATTTCTTCACCATGTGTTTCTCTCCGCACAACCAAAATTTCAGAGGCTTCTTCATCTTTGTCTTGTCATTCGATTTTGAATGATCCTCCTTTGTAGACTTCTCCTTCGGTTTATGACTTCTTCTTTCTCTCTTCGGGCCCTTCACCATAATTTTCTACAAAGTGATCAACTGCAATAAGTTCTTCTTCCAGTGTTTTGATCTTCTGTCTCTTCACCTCATTGCATGCCCAAGGTTTCAATCCTATGATGAAATTGAACACCTTGTCCTTTTCCTCAATATCAGGTAGCTCCAAGTTCGCACTCAAGAATTCACGTTGATATGCCTGTAGACTTCCTATTTTCTTAATGTACTTAATCTTAGTCCTTGCACCCCAAGTCTCATCTTGTGGGCTAAAATGAGTCTACAAAGCCTTCTTCATATCATCCCAAGTAGAGATGTCATCAACATCACCATTGGCAATCTGATCCAACTTTCATCTCCACCATATCTTAGCATCCTTAGTGAGGAATTGAGCAGCCACTTTGACCTTGGCTTCATCATTAGGTAAGCCCCAAGCACTCCAAGTATTTCTCCATATCCCATATGAAATTTCCAAGTGCTTTGGCACTCCTCATCCCATCATAAGAATCATGTTCCTTGACTTTCACATGAGCAGCTCCTCCAATTGGTCCCTGCCCAACTGCTTTCTTCAAAATAGTTATCTCATTCTAAGCATCGTCAAGAGATTTTTGCAACTTCAAGGTTTCCTCCAAACCTTGGTCTCTTGCAGCACCAATGTTCTTGACTTCCTTCTTTGCTTATGTATACAACCATTCCGTATAATCGTATTGAACTTTGAGGTTCTCATGCTCCTCTTTCATCTTTGTGAACTCATCTCAAATTTCAACATTCTCGGTCTTAAATGAAGCCACTTCGAAGCAAACTCCTCCATATTGTCCAATAATTTGTCCATTGAAACTATCTCAACATCCCTACTAGATTCACCTATCACCTGATGTTCTTCCATCTAGTCTACCATCAATTATACTTGTGATCTTGTGAAGACCATACACCACTTCGTTTAACTTTGACCCTGTAACTTGTCCCTGTCGAACTTCTTCAACAAATACCATTGTTACGAAGTGAAATATTATCTCTACGTCACTTCAATCATCTCGACTCACCTTGAATCAAGCTCTGATACCATCTGTCATGCCCCTATCCCAGTGGTAGTCTTCAGCCACACAAAGGCGGGTGTGGCACCGCTACACTCTTTCTTTTCACTAATACTTGAATGTACGAGCTATGCCTAACTCTTCAACACTTAGTTAATTTTCCAATTCTTTAAGTGTTATGTCACAGTGGAAATAAAACATTCATTCATACTTCGTCATTTCATAATTATATATGCACAACAGATAAAATGCACAATACTCAATGGGAGGGGCAACTCCAAATACTGAAGTCTAACCAAATAATATACAAGTTCAGTTTACAATATGTTTACAATAACTATGCTGCTAACACAGTGAACACACTTCAATTTACAATTGTTTGCAGTCGGCCAAATATGGTGTGCACAATTCACCCAACTTCGGTCTACCCAACACTGTCATGCCTTTGCTCATCGTAGTAGTTCACCTGCACCCTGCACTTCCCTGTACTGTTGCACGTTCTTCTCACACTTCCCCATGCCCAAATTTCCAATTCGGGTCCTTGTCAGCGCACTACAACTTTGCCTGCATTGTTCAACACCCTGGTCACCCTTCATTCAAAATTTTAGGTCTCCCTACCGTGCCCTCGGGTCGGGTTGCCCAGTTGGGTCGAGTTTTCACAACGCAGTCCACCTGCCATTTCGCCTGTACAGGCTTCCCGCTGGTCCATCCACCCAAAGATACCCCAAATATTTCGTTTCAACTAACTTTGACCCTCCCCCAATGATCGTCTGCTTGCTGCCTGTGCCTTGTTTTTTTAGCTCCTTACTTGATTGCCTACAAATGATCCATGCACTCCTTATACTTATACCCATGCTAACTTCTCATCTCAGCCAAGAGTCATGGCTCTTCACCCACATGTGGGTCGGCCTTACCATAGATTTAAGTCGACCCAACCACTCCAACATGTCAAGATGTCCAATTTTATCAAGTTGGCCTCCTTACTATTGCACGCCCTGTTGGTCATATAAACTCGGCCTCTCATTGTACTTAACCAACTCGTCACAATTTCTCCTTATGTGTGTTGTACGAGTCACCCTCCGTCGTCTCACGTCCTCACTGGGCGCTTGTTGGTCTCATCCACTGCTATGGGCACACACCCGACCATCACCTTTAACTGACGTGCTCTCATCTCACGTCCCCCTAAGTCAAGTAGTATGGGCACTTGTGGCACATGGGCGTGCCGAACTTAACTCGGCCGTGTTTAACCGAAGTCATTTGACCATCACATATAACCAAGTTTGGGCGTCTGTCACACATGTGGGCACACTCGACTCATCTCGTGGGTCTGACACCCTAGGTCGTTGTTGCTCAAGCCACAGATCAAGCTTGGAAGATCACAAACAATTTGACAAACAAAAAAATAATAACTATAGTTCTAAGATAATTTTAAATTAATTATTTAATTTCAAAATTAATAATTATGTAATATTTAAATGTTAAAACATATTTATTTATGGTTATGTGATGAACTACTTTAGCATTCAAGTTTATATTATATATATATAGATTAGATAGATAGATATGAGAAATAATATTTTTTTGTTTTTTATTATTTGTAATAATTATTTAAATTAAAAATTTAAAAACAAATATTATATATATATAATTTTAAATCTATAATAAAAAATAAATAATTAATTAATTTTAAATTTTTTCTTCTTCATGTATATTATGTTTTAAATATATAATGACCCGGAATAAATCACTTTTAAAAAAAATCAATGTTGACATTTAAAAATAATTCATTGTTAAATTAACTTTTTATGCTATAATAAGATTTAGTTAATTTTTTAAAGTATATATATATTTATATATATGAGATATAATTTGTGGAGGCGATAATTTTTTTCAAATGGCAATTTTTTAACATATTTTTTATTTTGCAAAATCTAGATTTAGAAGTGTCTCAATCTATATTTTGAGGGTAGAAATAGATTCAACACCCTAGAAATTCCTAGGGCACCTAAATTTCTATAGTTTGATAGTTGTAACATGGATTTCCAAAAATTTCAATTGGATTTTTCCAAAAACTTGCTAGAAAAATCTATATTTTCAAGGTGAGATTATCGCATACTTAGAGTACTCTATTTTAAACATTGTATTTATATTTTTCTTACATTCACAATTAACAATTATTGTATATTCATTGTGTTGAGAGGTGCCTTACAACATACCATGAGGGAGATGTTTTTTTTTTTGTTTAAGTTTGGCACTTTGCATTACATTAAATGAGGACAACATATGCCATAAATTTCCAGGTACTAGTTTTCCCAAAGGGAAACCAAACTAGTAGCATAAGTTCAGAGTCTTGGGGTTGCTAACACCTTGTCTAACTAGAGCATCTTGTAAATAGAAACTTATAAAAATAGGATGGTTGTGCCAGTCATTGACATACATCGACATGTGAAGATAAAAAACACTACTAGTGTTGCAAGCAAAAAACCAGTGAGCCATAACAACTATTGGGAAAAATCTTGAAGAATGCATGTTGAACGATCACTACCCTCATCTGAGGAGAATGAGATGCTAGTTGATCTCCTATCTAAAATGGTTAGCTTGCGGTCTATACTCTCAATTTTTTCCTCCAACTATGCCAGTATGATAGAATTCTCCTGCTAAGTCCTCTTATACTTCCCTATACGACCTGCAATATTCAAATGGAGTTTAACCTTATGCCAGATTAGAGCCATGGTCAATGAAGTGGTTGAAGCACATGCAATGTTCTAAGTAAAGTGGGAGTCACAACCCCCTTTCATGTGAGCTAGCATCATATAAAGGCTAGGATATGGGGGGGGATGCCCACTCCTTGACACCTTCCTTGGGGGAATAAGGTCCTTCATAACCAAATCTTGGTAGTGAGTTCGAATTGATTCTGGAATGTCCTCACTCCAATGCAAGTCAAGGGGATGATTTGTTATGATGAGATCAAAGTTAGCTAGCTTATTAACTAGTTTGTTCCTTCTCTACATACATGAGAGAGGAAGGGAGCTATGGTTTTTGTCAAGAGTTTTGCAGTATTACCTGTTTGAGCTTCCAACCTCCAACTCTTAAATACTTTGGAAGGATTTGATCCACATTGGATTTTGTGGAAGACATTGATAATAGTCTTAGAATCTCCTTCAATAATTAGCTTGTGAAACTGTTTGCAGATAGCAATAGAGATATCATGCTCTAGCGCCTAGATTTCAACAACATTAATAGTGTTGAGGCCTATGACACCTGCATAAACATGTATAATTTTCCCAGTAGCATTATAAGAGACTCCACCATAAATGGCTTGACATGGATTTCCTTTGAGGCCCCGTCAAAGTTAAGTTTGTTTTGGCATTATGATACAAATGTTGTCCTTGACGGCAACTCACATAGATGACAGTTCACAATGCAAGAAGTTAACAAAGGATTACAGATCAGACTCCAAAGGTTGAAGAAAGAGAAGTATACGCTGGTTCATTTTGTCTAAGTAGCGTGTACACGTAGGTCCACAGAACAAAAATAGCACATACATATACATACACTCCGTTGGGCCTCAGTTTTGTCTCATTTTTCACTCAAACCCTCTCATGCTACTGTTTCATTAAATGATTATTGTTGCAAGTATTTGTTACTTCTTTTGTTTTAACGGGATTAAAATACCATTAATGGAAGTTTAATGAAGGTTTGTATGTTGCAGGTTAAAGTTGATTTGATCATGTTTTGAACCTACACTTACCTACCTACACTATCCAATAGATTCCTGCACCAATTTAGTTCTTACAGTGTGCCTGCACCAATGCAAGTTTTACAACGTGCCTCCACCAATTTGGGGCTTTCATACATTGACACAGTTATGGGAGAATTTGAAAGAGGTTTATGATCAAAATTTCATTTGAACACTTCCACATAAGCCAAGACACACCCAAGTGATACAGATTTATATTTAGAGAATAATTAATGCTACAGCCCCAAATTTGTAGCAATTTCCAGACTGCCTATTTACACCTTGATTTCCACATCGATCAAAGTGAATCTCATAATTTTGAAACATGGGTTTTTCTCCCAACATAGGAAATTGAGTAAGCCTCAAGAGGTTTTCCAAAATTCATAATGGTTAAGGAGATACGAAGGGGGATTTGGAGGAAGTTGGTTAAAAATACCAACTTTTCCAGAATTTTAGAAAATGCCCATATTTGAGAAATTCGTGGTAAATCTCAATTATTTCAGTAGGGAAATGGTTGTACTGGTATTCTATTAATGATAATTAGTTGGGATTCAATCCCCGTGATGTTTGCAAAGGATTGACTTGTTTTATGCCAAGTTTGGAATGTAAAAAGATTATAAAAGAAGAGCTATGGCTCTAAGCCTAGCTAATTTTTTAGTCATTCAACTAAAAAGAGGGCAGAACCATGCACAGGCAGAGGGCGGAAGGGAGGAGAAGTTGTTCCGTTGTAGCAACACTTGGATTTTAGTGTGGAATGCTTCTCCTACTTGCTGGGATTAGCCAATGTTTGCATTATGTAAAAGACTGTTTTCATTAATTAATTGAGGCAATTTTTATCCACATTTTGTCTACTTATTTATTACATCTAATGATTTCGATTTTTGTGTGAACTAGGCACTCAAAGAGGGTGTGAGTTGGCTGGGTTCGCTGCCAGACCAGCTCGACACCGCTCTCATCTTTTAAATAGCATTTCAATTCTTGTTTGTTTGTTGTATGAATTTGATTTCTTTACAATTTCTTTCTGCCATCGATTGATGTTATGTAACTTGTTGCAGATGTTTTATTCCCAAAAATTTATTCGATTTGCTACAATCCATTATTCCAAGTTTTAAGGTTAATTTGAGTTGCTGATATTTGTTTCTATTTCATTTGTTGCATTATTAATTATACTTGCACCTGAAATATTTTAAATAACGATTGTACCATCCAGATTGTTTGAATCCATAAGATCGGCTCTGCCATTATGATCTCTAACTCTAATTCTGTAAATCAATCTAGATCTATTAATTTATATTTAAAGTTGCGATTTTTACATTCGCTGAGCCGATATATATAAATACGAAAACCACATGTTTGAATTGATAAATTCTTAATTAATATTATGGTTTCCTTTAACTTTTGAATTGTTCTTAGACATGATTAGTGCAAGCAGAATTAGTGCAGGCAGAATTAGTGTAAGCAAAATAGTTTGAATTGTTTTTGAATTTATTCCAGCATTTACAGTCTTTTCGTTATTGTGCCGACACCCCTTGATTTCCAGTTCTGATTTCTCTTATGTTTACTTGCAATTATAATTTCCTTTCGCATTGATTGATTTTACTTTCCTGCATGCTTTTAATTGTTTGGATTGGTGTTTCTCGCACTAGTGTAGGATTACATTTATTTTCGAGATTAATCGCAAGATAGACTAGAATTTGTTTTGCAGGTTACCAAGGACTCTCTCTAGCATTTCCAGTGCTACGTCTCGATGTTCACGAACTCTCCGAATTGACAAATTAAATGTTGGTACATTTATAGGCCCTATACTGCACCCAGCATTTTGGTGCCGTTGTCGGGGAGGCGCTTAGGGGATTGACCTTGGTGACCTGTTGCATTTGGTTTCTATTCCTTCACCTAGTTTCTCTTACAAGTTTATGTTCTTTGAATTTATTTCTTTCCCGCATTTTTGCTTTAAGGTTTCCCATTTTATGTAATGTTGTAAGAACCACCCACCCACCCTCCATCTGCACTACCAAAATTTCATTGTTTGGAAAATGAAGACCTAGATACATTCTTATTTGAGTTTGAAGTACTTTGTAGAGGATATGGTTATTGTACTAATTCTCAAAGGTTGCAAGTGTTTCCTCTTACTCTTAAAGGAGCACCTATCTGATGGTTCATGAGCATTGGTGGGAAGTGCATACAAACATGGGAAGACATGAAGAATGTATTCTTGGAGAAATATCAAAGCTATTGCCAGGCCGGTGAAGATATTTTTTGAATAACACAAGGGGAAAATGAAAGCTTGGAGGATTATGTGGAGCGATTTAGATACAACCTCAAAAAATCAAAACATAAGAATTTGGTAAAAGATACTTTGAAAACACTCCTACTCAAAGGAATCAAAGATGAATTTTTAGAACCTTTAAATCTTATAGGAGCAGGTGATGTTTCTCACTTACCATATGATGATGTTTCTAAATTATGCATTAGTTATTTAAGAGGAATCTCCAAGATTGGTAAGAATTCTCAAGAACCTTCTTCTCAATTTTTGGAATCAACTACAAAAATAGGAGCTACAAAATATTGTCTAAATTTACAATTGGATGATTTGCAAGAAGAATGGAAGCAGTGCAAGGAGGATCATTCAAAAAATTAGTTGCCATCATTGTTGGGGTTTCAACAAGTATTTAAGGAATCAAGTAAGGAAATAAATTGACCACCAGGTATAACTCAAAACTCATCATCATTTTGCTTGGAATAATATTTATTGTCCCCATGTTCCTAAACAGATCTACAAATGTATAATTCCATGGATAACTTATAATCCTCCTTTGATTCAATACCCCACCTTATAGCTGCAATGGCCCTCTCCTTGGCCCTTATCCTTAAGCCAGATATCTCCATGGCCTCAAGAATCGTTTGGATCCTTATCTCTAGGGCAATCTCTCATGCAAATTCAATCATATGAGCACCAACAACAACCACAATTTATTTCCAATGAACCATTAAGTTATCCTCCCCCATGGTCTTAGCTGCATATGAAACCTTACCCTAGCCTCAATCCATACCCTACCCCTTATCCTAATCCTTACCCTACTCCTTATCCTTACCCATACCCTAGCTCTCATTTAAAACCTAATTTGTACCATAACCCTAGTCCATACCGTTATTCATACCCTAGACCTAACCCTAGTCCAAACCCTAATCCCAATCCAAACCTAATCCTTAGTCCAAGCATTAACCAAAACCCTAGCCCAAACCATATCATAAACCCTAATCTAAACCATGAGGTTGTATAGCAGTTGGAACCACCTATTCTTTCTACTAATTCCCATATTGAACAAGATGTTACACCTTCCATATTGGGAAAGGGAATGAATTTGGAAACTTCTCCCCATTATCGCAAAACATTTACCTTGTGAAGATATAATTCAAAGACCACATGAGGATCAATCTTTCATTGGAACTTGTTCTGAAAATGTTGTTGAAACTCAAAGCCCTAAAATCTCTCTCAACCTTTCTTGTGAATATGAAAATAAAATATTTGAGCTTGAACTTGAGGGATTTATATTTTGTCTTTCACTATATTTTTTGCGCTTATATGAGAATGACTATCAAACTGTGGAAGACTTGCAACAGTTGGAGAATCATAAATACGTGGATTCCATTGAATCCTAGTTTCGAGCAACCATCAACCCATATTATTTCTTCATCATTCAAAAACGCTTGGTACCATGTCAATTAAAGAACTTGGCTTCTCACGCTTTGGTATGTATTGAAGCTTATTCTTTAAAACTAAGTGTGAGTATAATCAGCATTTTGTTACGCACATGGTGTCATTGGAAGTACGAATACACTTAAAGGTGCTATTTCTTTCTTTAAAAATAGGGTAGGATAATAGGAGAATAATGAATAAAGATGAATAACAGCACTCTTGAACTTGTGATTCCATAAAAGCACATTTGAAATTTTTATTTTACGCATTCTCATGGTAAAACTTGTCAAAAGTAGTTTACACTTAACGCTTCATATTGTTAAAGTGACTTTGATTGTGGATCAATATGTATTGATATAAGTTACATGTAATACTTTTCTCTTATTCTAACAAACTATCATCCAGAAAATCTTTTCAAGTCCCTCTTCAAAGGAATCAATGAAAAACCTCTTATGGTGGACCATGTTTCCAAAAACCTAATAAGCTTTCATAAAGAACCCTAGCATGATAAACTCAAGGAATCTTTTTGGTCATTATCTAAGATGTTTTTTAATAAAGTTCTTAGGGTAGCATAACCAACTAGTAAAGAGTAGTAATTGAAAGCTTTTCACAAAATCCTGCACTCTTAAGGAATAGACTTGCTTCCCCACCTATTAAGTAACCTATATGAGGTTAATCAAAACTAGATATATTTTTTTTAAACATAAACAAATTAATTGAGGGATAGGAGGTCTCATTGTGAGCCAACCTACTATGATCATCGGTCCTAGGAGAATGATATTACTGTGTTGGTCACAAGCTAGGGTAATGGCCTTCAGTTGAAAAATTGGAAGATAAGAGGTCTCATCACGAGCCGGCTTGTTCATTCTTGTTAGTTCTCGTGAATGGCACTGTCGATAACTGGTTACCAACCCAAGACAATGGCCTTCAATTAAATTCTAAAAAAGAGAAAAAAGTAAAATATTCCTAAATGACTTTGAATCTATATCTAATAGGTGGGACAAAAGCACTTCATAAGGTTGAAAGATACCCCTGTCAAGGCTATAGATGCCTGCTGGTAGCAAGGCCATGCCTGTGGTATTAAAGTTGACTCTACACTAGAATTTACTTAGCTGATTTTTCTTTCCATGAATTCACTATCAATCTCTTCGAGAATGGATTTAAAATCCTTCTGTTGTTATACCCTAGAGTTCTATCTTTTTGGAATGATTTTATGGACATGGGGACCCTCAAAGCAGGTAATTCATTGTGCCCAGATAAGAGAAGCTTTAACTATACACGAATAATGGTAAAATAATCATTATGGGAAGATATTACTATGTCTACGTATAACACCATATCTTTTAAATCATGCCACTCATGTTTATAATGACGATGTTGAAGTGAAACTTTTGATCATGGATGCCTCCGAGATATTATTTTTGAAAATTTTAAAAGTTGTCTATTTTTCTCAAATAATAACACCATCCTTGCAATTTAGTTTTTCCATGGTAGTTTTCATTTTAGGGTTTCTTGAAATCAGTTTAAGTAAATAAAGAGTCTAGCAGACACTCTATTTTTAAGAGCAAGCTTTATCAAGTGCAAGAAATGTAATCATGCAGAATTGTAGGAACATCATTATGAATGTTTATACATGTTTCTAATTTTGTTTTTTTGCAAAGAAGTAACAGTACCAGATTTTCTTACATGAGGACATGCTAGATGGTGAACATGGGGGGATGCTGGGCCTCACTTTTGTCCCATTTTTCACTCAAATCCTGTCATGCTACTGTTCCATTAAATGATTATTGTTGCAAGTATTTGTTACTTCTTTTGTTTTAACAAGATTAAAATACCATTAATGGAAGTTTAATAAAGGTTTGTATGTTGCATGTTAAAGTTGATTTGATCATGTTTTAAACCTACACTTACCTACCTGTATTGTGCAACAGATTCCTACACCAATTCAGTTCTTATAGCATGCCTGCACCAGTGCAGCTAGCGTGCTTGCACTAGTGCAAGCTTTACAACGTGCCTCCACCAATTTGGGGCTTTCATACATTGACACATTTATGGGAGAATTTGAAAGAGGTTTATGATCAAAATGTCATTTGAACACTTCCACATAAGCCAAGACACACCTAGGTCATACAGATTTATATTTGGAGAATAATTAATGCTACAACCCCGAATTTGTAGCAGTTTCTAGACTGCCTATTTACACCTCAATTTCCACATCAATCATAGTGAATCTCATAATTATGAAACATGCGTTTTTCTCCCAGCATAGGAAATTAAGCCTCAAGCCATTTTCCAAAATTCGTAATGGTTAAGGAGATAGTAATGGAGCTTTGGAGGATGTTTGTTAAAAATACCAACTTTTCCAGAATTCTAGAAAATGCCTAGATTTGGGAAATTCATGGTAAATCTCAATTATTTCAGTAGGGAAACGGTTGTACTGATATTCTATTAATGATAATTAGTTGGGATTCAATCCCCATGATGTTTGCAAAGGATTGGCTTGTTTTATGCCAAGTTTGGAATGTAAAAATATTATAAAAGAAGAGCTATGGCTCCAAGCCTAGCTGATTTTTTAGTCAATCAACTAAGCAGAGGGCACAAGCACACATAGGCACAGGGCAGAAGGGAGGAGAAGTTGTTCCAATGTAACAACACATGGATTTTAGTGTGGAATGCTTCTCCTACCTTGCTGGGATTAGCTGACGTCTGCATTATGTAAAAGACTGTTTTCAGTAATTAATTGAGGCAATTTTTATCCATGTTCTATCTACTTATTTATTGCATCTAATAATTTCGATTTCTATGTTAACCAGGCACTCAAAGAGGGTGCGAGTTGGCTAGGTTGGCTGCCAGACCAGCTCGACACCGCTCTCAACTTTTAAGTAGCATTTCAATTCTTGTTTGTTTGCTGTGTGAATTTGATTTCTTTACAATTTCTTTTTGCCATCAATTGATGTTATCTAACTTGTTGCAAATGTTTTATTCCCAAAAATTAATTCGATGTGCTGCAATCCATTATTCCAAGTTTTAAGGTTAATTGGAGTTGCTGCAATTTGTTTCTATTTCATTTGTTGCATTAATAATTATACTTGCACATGAAATATTTTAAAGAACAATGTGCCCTCCAGATTGTCTGAATCCATAAGATCAGCTCTACCATTATGATCTCTAACTCTAATTCTGTAAATTAATCTAGATCTATTAATTTATATTTAAAGCTGCGAATTTTACATTTGCTGAGCCGATATATATAAATACAGAAACTACATGTTTGAATTGATAAATTCTTAATTAATATTATGGTTTCCTTTAACTTTTGGATTTTTCTTACACATAATTAGTGCAAGTAGAATTAATGCAGACAGAATTAGTACAGGTAGAATTAGTGCAAGCATAATAGTTTGAATTGCTTTTGAATTTATTCCAGCATTTATAGTCTTTTCGTTATTGTGTCGGCACCACTTGATTTCCAGTTTTGATTTCCCTTCTGTTTACTTGCAATTAGAATTTCCTTTCACATTGATTGCTTTTACTTTCCTGCATGCTTTTAATTGTTTGGATTGGTGTTTCTCGCACTAGTGCAGGATTACATTTATTTTTGAGATTAATCGCAAGATAGACTAGAATTTGTTTTACAGGTTACCAGGGACTCTCTCTGGCATTTCCTGTGTTGCGTCTCGAAGTTGACGAACTCTCCAGATTGACAAATTAAATTTTGGTACATTTATAGACCCTATACTACACCCAACACACTCTCATAAGAGGAAAAGTGCGTACAGGTTGGAAAAACAAGGAAATTCAAGAGCAAAGAGTACTAGGGGTCAATACCATGGTATTAGCCCACAATATTGAGCAGAGTAATGACTATTTGATCCCGCCAAAGAATACCACAGGTCCTAATTGGATTTGGTCCGAGGTATTGGAAAAGGCCTAAAACTATCATTAGGCCAGGGTGTGCAAGTGAATGGGTTTCTGAGGAATGATTCTATTTGAAGTACATGTTATGTTGTAGGGGCTATGATTATGAGATGATATGAAATATTTTGTGCACCTTGGATACAATGTCAGATCGGGATCATAGGAAGTAAAATGACTTATCATTGCATGATCTGATGTTGATTGGGCTAGATCTGAATACTAACGCATGTTTTATTTTGTAAATGTTATGCTCTGGGTATGATGAAGTCTGGAATAGTTGTGAAGTTTTAAGTTAGTATTTGTAGATCTGTACGCTGGTTCGCTTAGTTAAAAGTTTGTATACACATTAGTTCGGCACATCAAAGTAGTGTATACATTATGAAATATGATGTTTGAAGTTGCAGTTGGTTCTAGTTGTTGTTGCAGAGTTTTGGTTTCTGCTCTGTGTTCAGGTGACAATGTTTTGAATGTTTAGATTGAATGATTGTGATTTGCTTCAGTGATGATGGGTTTTCATTGATTGGTTGTATTATAGTGGTGATTGATTTTGAGCTTCAATGTTGTTGATGGGTCTAGTATGAAAATTGGATGAAACGAGGCCTTCAAATTGTGGTGTTGTGTTCTAGGAGTATCTAGTCTAAAAATTTATGAAACATGGTCCCTGGAGGAAGAGAGAAGGTCATAGCCTTATGTAGGTCGACACCTACATACTGGTAAATGGATCGGCTAGTACAAGAGCTAGGGGGTTGTGGCTCCCTTCCAGTAGAAGCTGGAGAAAGAGAGAAGGTTGTAGCCTTCTACAGGTGGGTTCCTATGTACTGGCATGAGTCTGCACCAGTACAAGAATGTAAATAGGCTTTTCTTATATTAAAAGAAGACAGTAGCAGGTGGTTTTTGTCCCGCATTGGGTTTCCACCTTAAATCTTGGTGTTCATGTGTGATGCTTATGTGTGATGGTTTAGTCTGTTATTACTACACATGGTTACTATTTATATGTTATAAAGTATTGATGCACTGATGAAAGATTAACATATGATGAATTAACTAAATCATAAGCTTACTAGATATACGTTGGTTGCCTTAAAGAAAGTTGCGTGTACACGTGAGTTACCTTCATTGAAGTAGCGGATATAAATCATAGTATTAAAAGAAAAAGCTATTGATTTGACTAATACTGATTCATCCCCCGCCCCCTCTCAGTATTATTTCCAACAATTGGTATCAGAGCAGGTCCTTTAGAATAAGCTTGATCGCTTGAAGGGAGATCTTTCAAAATGAACAATCACGAAGGCATGGGATCTATCACAGGACCAAGGCAAGACCTTCAAGACTTATAGAAGATGCATTTCTGAAGTTCAACTGGAAATCCAGTGATCAATCAATCATAAGACTCTTCTCCAAGGCTTGTAAGTATTATGTCTATCCTTCTTTAAGACGATGTTTCACTCCAGATGGACGGAAAACACGAACTAGAGTGTATCTTTAGTCACTTGGAGCTGATGTTTGGGCAATTGTGGAGAAAGGATATCAATATCCAACAACAGTCCCCAAAGATCCAGCATAAAGGAAAACATATGAAATCAATGCCAAAGTTGTCATCACCTTATTGGGAAGTCTATCATAATCAGGATTTGTCAATGTCATGTAGCTCAACACAACCAAGGAAATATGGGACATAATCATTCAAAGCTAAGAAGGAGACTCCTAGGTAAAATGAGTTAAATTACAAACTCTCAGAATCTAGTATGAAACTCTCAATATGCATAGTGATGAATGTATTTCTAGTTATTTCTTGCGAGTAGATGGGATTGTAAATCATATGAGAAATTTGGGTGAAGAGATAAATGAAGCTACTTTAGTTGAGAAAATTTTGAGATCTTTGTCTTCTAAATTGAGTCAAAAGTGTCTGCCATAGAAGAAAAACAGGATCTTCAAACTATTACTGTGACTCAACTCAATGGAATCCTAACTGCCTTTGAAATGAGAAAAGGAGGTCCATTAGATATGAGAGAAGCCGCTTTTAAAGCATCAGCAAAGGGAAAAGGAAAGGAAGAGCACAATGAATCATGACACATTTCAAAAGAAGAAGATGTGGTAAATTTTGTCAAGAAGCTTCAACGAGGTTCCAGAAGATTCAGAGGTAAGCTACCATTCAAATGCTTTTCTTGTGATAGAGTTGGTCATTACGCTACTAAATGCCCTCATGTAAAAGGAAAGATGTCTATAGAAGGTAATAGAAGTTATTATACTCATGATGATAGTGATGACTTGTCTAATAGTGATGAAGATGATCAAGAAATTAAGCTACTCATGGCATATGAAAATGATGCCTTAGAAAAGGAAGATTTCCTTAAAGAAATCAGTCAACTCAAAATCAATTTGGCAGAAAAGGATATAGTCATAAACACAATGACACATCAACTCACTGAAAAGGGAAAACACAATGAAGTGTTAGAATGTGAAGTAGTAAGTACAAGAAAAGAACTTGAGAAGACAAAGACTCTAAATCTTAGATTTGCTAAAGGGTTGGAAATGCTAGATGAAATCATCAAAGTTTAGCGTTCACCTATTATAAAGACTGGTCTTGGTTTTCATGAAGGTGAATCTAGCTCACAAGATGAGGTAAGGAACTCTAATGCAAAATCTGAAATGTTCAACAAGGAGATAAGAGGTCAACCCCATCAACAACTAAGGAAAGAAGGACTTCAAAGAAAACCATTTCCACCTAACTATGGAAGGGATAATTGTTTCTTTTCTTTGACAAAAAATGTTGATCGTTTTAAATGTCATAATTTTGCACATGTTGCAGCCAGATGTAGAAGTAGAATGGTTCAAGACTGTCACACAAAAAGATCATTAGTTTCCAGGTGCTTTAAGGGATATTGTTTTACTTGCAATATGTTTGGTCACAAAGCTGTTGATTGTGATAGAAGGAATAGGAAACATATAAGATGCTATGCATGTAACAAGTTTGGACATAGAGCAAAGGAATATAAGAGCAAATTTCGGCCACCATACCAAAAGGAGCAAACATCATCACAATCCAAGGTATTGAAGAAGAAGGAATTATTGTCAGAAAGATGTGGCATAGCTCAGTTTACAGACATAATAGACCCAAGGGGATATGAAAGTGTAAAACTTCAGTATTCCAATTCTCATATGCATTTATGATGAATAGAAGTCACATAATATGCAAGTTAGAAGTTGCAAATTAGTGTATATGGTGTTTTTGAGGAAAAAGCAGTGGGAAAGACTCATAAAAGTGATCTAATATGGTTCAGCCAATTATCAATTATCTTTTATGTTTTGATTGATGATGGTTACAGTCTCCTGATGATATGTGGAATTGTTTTTGGCTGTCATAAGTTGTTAGTAAGTTGATGAATAACTGGTTGATGATGATGCCTTGATGATTCTTACTAACAAATGCAATGATCAGATCTGATAGTGCACAATTGGTGCAGGTTTAGGGGGAGCATATGTTTCTAATAATGCATTATTGGCATTATGTTAGAAGATCTTGGTACATGACAATAATTATATTGGTTAGTTGTTTGATTCAAGTGACTCTTTTGATGATGGACATATATAGGCTATTGATCTTGATGTTGCTAATAGATGTTGATTGTACAAATCATATATGGTGTATGATAGTTACTGATGACTATCATGGTCTTGTTTAGATTGTTGGTCCT
>APFE031244043.1:32616-44025 GCA_000404065.3 Pinus taeda
GAATTTTGACGTGGATTGTTCACTCCAAGGTGGTTCATGCATCCCAAATGAGAAGGAGCTAATCCCTTGATAGGAGGAGCTATCCCTTTGAAGGAGGGCTTTATCCCTTTGAAGGAGGACCTAGTAACTTCCCTCCATTGCACTATAAATTAAGGCATTGGGTCAGTTGCTGAAGAGGTTAGAAGCTGAACATTTTTGAGGGTAAATGCTGATGGAATTGGGACTTCCTAGTTAAACTTGAGAGGAGAGATCACATACCTTTTGGTTTCGTTGGGAAGTGAGTGAAACTTGTCAAAGTAGAGGAGACTTCTTTTCGGACCCTGGGAGGAGCTTGTACAGCATCAAGGCATAGGTTGTAAAGTTCTTCTTCATTTGAATTAATACAATCAGATCCATTTTTCTCAACAAATTGTCTTATGTGGTTTGTTTCATAATCTCCTTGATCATTATGATGAATATGCTTTATGATATTGGCTTTTCAGGTGCTATTTAATTTGTTTTCTTGTTTGTGTTTGCAGAATTACACTTCAAGGAAGCTCATTTGGAGTGAGGGAGCGAGGCTTTCACAAACTTGCATTGGACCCAAGGTAGGCCTAAAACACTTGTTTGCCTTTGTTTTAATTTCATATTTAGAGAAAGATAGTTTTTGATTGGCTTGCTTGTCACTAGATATCTTTAGATACTAGGAAGGTTGATCTTGTCCCCAACCTCAACTCATTCCGCGTGACAACGCAAACAAAGAAAATTTCAATAAAACCATCTAAAGTCTCTAAAGAACCAAATAACTGAATCACACGCCTAAAAAATCTAAGAGTTCAAACCACACACAAATAGTAACTTTCCGTACCAAAAACACTAGTTGGTGATGAAATCCACCATCGTAGAATTTAATACCCAAAGGGCGGTTGGAACAGTTATCCTGACAACCTGCTTGATGAAACAGACTGGCACAAGTTTCTTCACAAAACCATCTCGAGGGAAGAGAACCCCCTAGAGATTCCAAGTGAGTCTAGTCGACGTCTGCTCCAGGTACAGTGAGGCCTGTCTTTCACTGTCACCTTAGGAAATAATCTTAAGTTTATGGACACTGAGGTTGCCAATAGCAACAAATACAACTGGGGGAATAGTCTACAATCCGATCTACGCGCAAGGGTAGAGTAACAAAGCTCAATCCCCTTGAAGATTCCTCGACATTATCAATCCGAGGTTTACCAACAAGTGACCCCAGGCTCCTCGACAATGGTTAATTCGAGGTTTACCATTTATAATACGCACAAATATTTTATCTTTTCCAATGAGACAGACTTGATTGGCTCAAAGGTTCAGACATGATCTCGTGATTGACTCCTTTAAGAGGAGCTTCCCAGATTATATCAATTACAATTGGATTTATTTCTTACCGCAAGATATATCTACTTGTTTGTTTTAATTATCTTGGAGAGTTAATTACTCCCTACTCCAGGATACTTTCCTAAGCTATATTGGATGTAAGAGCCTTAGAAATAAAAGAGATTGCTAGATCAATTTTAATTAAGCGTTACTTTTATAGGTTGTTTCTTAAGTCAATAGGTATGGAAGTGAAACTTTGATGGTGTGAAGACTCGATTCCAAAAACACTAAAAATGCACTTAAGAATGATAAAAATGCTCCTAAGAATGATAAACAATTCATTTTTCCTTCAATGAATTTCGAGCTAAAAGAAAGAGTTTGAGAATGCAATTCTTTGAAAAACAAATCTTTCTTCCAACGTTTCAATGAAAAGAAAATCTTTTTTTCTTTTTCAACAAGAACTCAAAACAAGACTACTAATTATGCTCACAAAAAATCCTTTTTCTTTTTCAACACTCAAAAACTCCAAAAAACGATTCTTTCAAAAGAGATTCTACAATTTCTAGCAAACACTCAAAACTACCAAAACTAATCCCGAGATCAAAAAACTTTTATAAACCTAATCGAAATAAAAGCTTCAAATCTTTTTGAGGATTTTTTACTTAGTTATTCAGTAAAGTAAGGATTAATGTGTTTAGAATAAAAAATCAATCAAAAAACATCCAGCTCTATTTTCTTTTATAAAAATGAAATTCAAAACTTATAACCAAATTCGTTCAAAGATTTGCAAAGCGAAAATGGAACCTATTTCTCACCAAGGACAGATGTCACAAACCAGTCAGACTCATCAAGAAGGAAAAAATACACCAGCGTGATCTAAGGTCTCTTAGGCTTCTAATCTTTGAGTCACTACAGGGACCGAGTGAAAACCAATCTAGGCATGCAAAACTTCTAGAAAATCATCTAAAACATAAATACCAATGGAACTTACTCACAAGAGATTTTTGACAAAACACATGTAGGTCTAGGTAGACACTAAAAGTCATAAATGAAAGCTAAACCTAACTGGGAGAATTTTTTTTAGGTTTTTCAAAAAAATTCACAGGGTCTGCAGGCTTCCAGAAGAACCAGATGCAGTACCACTCTGTGCCCCAAAAGAACAGTGCAGAGATGCCCGCACTATCTATAAAAACAAAGTGCGGTCCCCTTGAAAATTTAAAAAAAAAGAAAAAATAATCTAGATCCTAAAACCTACCCAATCCCACACACATCAAGCAAAAACCAGAAACAAGAGCAAGTTTCTCAAGTCAAAGACAAAGGAAAACCAAAATACATATTTAGTTCCCTAGTGGAGTCGCCAATTTGTTGGCCGAATAAATTGATCTTGTAGACAAGGCCGATCTCCCTAATATCAAAATATATCTAGCAACAAGCAGAACAAGAAAATCTACCTTTCTATAAACATTTTGCGATTCATTAATAAAAACTATAGAGGTGTTTAGACCCTACCTTAAGTCCAACGCTAGTTTGTAGTAGCCATCCTCCAACCGTCCAAAAGAATTTCTTTTTGAGAGCATGCAATCGCAAACAAGCACACATCAAATAACACCTGCATAGCTAATATAATAAATCATGTTCATTATGGTGATCAATGAATCCATAAAATAAACCATAAAACACAGCTTATTAAGAAAAATAAAATTATTTGTATTAACTTTGAAATAGAATAACCTTACAACCTTTGGTGCCTTGATGTTGTACAAGTTCTTCCCAGGGTCCGAAACAGGAATCTCCTTTACTTTGACAAGCCTCACACTCTTCCAAATGATATCAAAGAGGTATGTAATCTCTCCTCACAAAAGCTCAATTAGGAAGACTAAGTTCCAGCAGCATTTCACCCCAAAAGTATTCAACTTTCAACCTCTTAAGTAACTACCCTAATGCTTCATTTTATAGTGCAAAGGAAGGAGGTTACAGGTCCACCTATGAAGGGATAAAGTCCTTCTTCACAGGGACAAGCTCCTCACATCAAGGGGTTAGCTCCTTAAGGTATGGGATGCATGAACCTTACAAGAGCGAACTTGCCACCTCAAGATTCCTTCCAGAAGCTTCCAAAAATGACTCAAAGTGAGTTTTTAAGAATATACTTGCACCTTTTTAACTTTTACAGGGTTCCACACCCATAACACAGAGACAAAGCAATCAGGTGTGTAGGGGACATGACCATTAGGTGTGGGACCGCAAGAAATGCTAAGAGAAAGTGCAGAACCAGATTTTTAGAGACTTTTGAGGGCTTTCTCTTATTTTCAAGGCTTGATATGAAGAACTGAGGCTCAAGACTTGCAAAGGAGGAAATTATGAGTGTTGATGTACTCACACAAATTGCAGAAAGTCAAAGTGACAATTTTTGTGCAACACATCCTTCCCCTCTGAGTTGTACGAGTGGATCACGAAGCTAGCAGACACTCAAGTAAGGTGTAGGCTCGACAAACCAATTGTGTGGACTCCAGAGTTGGTGCATAGACTAGAAGCATCGGAAGATAATATTGTGTGCACTGTGGACCATTGGCTTGATTGAATTATAGGAGGGTTTATCACCAAGTTCGTGGTAGATACTTCAGTTAGCTACAGTGAGGCAGAACAACGCTTCCTCAAAGGACCACGAGGTAAGTACATTAAATATTTGAACACTTGGATTAAAATGTTATTGTGTGAAAAGTAGGTTATGCGAATAAATTGATGTTTGGGGCTACACGGAGTGGGAGGATCTATAGAAATGAAGGTAGCACAGAGATAGAGAATAGCCCCTTGATTTTGTCTCGGCGAGAAAGTGAGGAAGAGCTCACGAAAGTTTCACCAAGAAGTGTGATCAGTCTGATAAGGCAGCGAATTCTGTGCATACCACCTCCACCTACACCACTACCAATCTCACCATCTTCACCCCCATCCCCAACCACACCACTTCCACCACCACCACAGTTCAATATGGTGAGTGCGATAAAATTTTTGGTGTTCAAAGGAGTAGGGAACAAAGATCCGGACCAATTTTTGTTTGTGGTAAAAGTTGTGTGGGAAGCACAAGGAGTTGTGGATGACAATATAAAGAAGGCAACACTGGTAAGTGCATTGTAGGATCACGCATTGACATGGTAGATTAAGCATTCCAATGATAATCCAAATGTAGGGTTTGCGGATATCCAAGCTGCGCTGAACAGGGAATTTAGCAGGCCAAAATTGGAGACACAGTCGATTATCAGGTTTAAGGAAATCGTGATGCTTCTAGGCGAGATCCCTTGGGAACTGAATCAGAGACTGAAGGGTATGATTCATGAGGCCAACATGACCTTAACAGATATGCAGCACCACACATGGTTTGTAGCATCACTAACGCCGCATCTAAGGAAGACACTGTCACAGTAAAAGTTATCCACCCAGGCCAAAGCTTTGGATATTGAAATGAGACTGCATGAGACCCTAATACAAGATCCTGGCCTCGGAGTCCAACAAATCCACACACAACTGAAAAATTTGTGTCTAGAAATGTAAAGTTTGAAACAGGATAGGAAAACTTGCCTAGAGGCGCACGAGGAGGTATGGTGAATAAAATGAAAAGGCCAGGGGCATGACAAGGACCATTGTCCAGTCTTTACGAACTACCTAGCAGGAGGAGGGTTGATGCCATTGAGACTAGAGGCACAAGTAGGATCGAGAAAGGTGCCTGCATTATGGTGTGCGATTTTTCAGATAGGAGGGAATCATGCTATAGATAACTGTCACCTATTATAAAAGTAAACATAGACGTCCCAACAGTTGTTCTGTAATTTCTGCAGGTCAGTAGGCCATGATGAACGCATCTGTAAAAGTTATGAACTGATGATGGATTGGACTCTTGCCTACAGAGTTCAGACCAAAACATGAGCCCTCGATCAAAATACAGGGATGACGTGCGCCAGATTCAGGGATGCGAACGAGGTCGAGGTGGAATGGGACCAAGAAGGGGTCGCAGAGAGCTGATTTGTTACAATTTCGGAGGGCCAGGGCATTATGCCCGTGATTATACAAATCCGATGAGGGCATCATGTTTATATTGTACGTAGTTTGATCATGATATGGAGGACTACCCCACACTGATAGTGAGGTTACGTGATAAAGGAATACTCCAGTCTCCCCTAACTTAGAATCTACAAATGATGAGGTCAGAGCCGTGCGAAGAGGACCCGAATGTAAACATCATGCTTTGAAGTGGTATTACGATAGGGGATGACAAGGGAAAGCATCCTGAGGAAAGTTCTTGGGTTCGCAAGGCTCCTACGAAGGAACCAAAGTTTAATTTGGAGCGTGCAAAGGAGACATTCATAGAAGCTGAGAATAGCTTCACTGAGGCCCCCACTTCAGGTAGTAAATACAAACTAGAACCGGAGATGGACCTGTCAATACTTACTACCTTTCTAGAGACATGCATGAAGTTGTTGCATGACAACAAGGCTGTGAAGGGACTAGAGGAACTCATCACTAGGTGCTCTAGGTTAGGAGAACCATGCATCGTTTGGAAGCTCAGGAAGCACACAACGCAAACAGGAAGGGAGATGAGATTGACTGCACAAATTGAGGAATATGAAATGGATCAAGTGATTCTAGATTTAGGATTGGACACCAACATACTGCCAAAGAAGAAATGGGAGCACATTGGCAGGCCTGCATTGCAATGGTCCCCTATTCAATTGTGAATGGTGAACTAACAAAAGTTCCTACTGATGGGAAGGTTGTAGGGAATAACGATAGACATTGAAGGTGGAAGTGCACTTGCAGATTTCGAAGTGATAGAGATTTTCGATGACAACAATCCCTGTCCCATGCTATTGGGAATCGATTGGGCCACTGATATGAACGAAGTGATAAACATGAAGAAGAACAAAATTATTTTTGAGAAAAAGTCACTACACATGGTGGCACCTTCAGACCCTGCGGAAGGATGGCACTACACAGAGCCAGTACACAATGATGAGAGTGATAACGATCTAGACTGTATCTAGAAAATCAACGCATGGGAGCAAGACTGGGTGAATCCAACAGTGGATGGTAGGATTTCGTGGGAGCGCGAAAGCTCCTACACATTGGTTTCGATGAGGAAATAGAACGATGGCAGAGCCAGTTACATGAGGTAACCACGCTCAATTGCAATGTGATGGTAAGATCATTGTGCTGTGTGACAATAGAGGTAAGGGATCTACCTATGTATGATAGGTTGACAACGGTGGATGAATTCCTGAACAAATTTGAAAGAGAGGTTCCAAAACAGCAGCATTTCGACACTCTAAAATGAGCACTGTGAGCTACACCCGCAAGATGGTAGGGTGTGCATCAAAGTAGTTTTGAGAACTGGCACGATTGTAGAACGGTGATACTTATATGGTTTGGAGAGACTCATCTGCAGATGGAAGATGGGTATGATGGATGAAACAACCTGTACGAACGGACATTGTCGTCATGATAGAAAATAGGAACATCAAGCAGGAGCAAGCATGATGAGGGCGCAAACGATGAAGTATGATACAACCAAGCGCGTCGAAGATTATATGCGGGGAGGCCTTTGACAAGGTGTGTGAAGTGTTGAAAATTGTCCAACATGTGAGACACACTGACTGGGACCTGCACGTACCAGCGGTTCTATGAGCTTATAGGACCATGTGAAAAACCCTGACTGCACAAGCACTTCCGAAGCTGAAGTATGAAGCAGGGGTTGTAATCCTTATGAAGCATGCAATGCCTAGTCCACGCATAGCAGCACCCATAGATACGATAGTCCGTGAAGCTAAGAACGAAGGAATGACATAATTGTGAGAAACAAAACACATAAGACTTGAGGAAGAAATCTGACAAGGCAACATTAGACTTCGTGGACTTGAAAAAGACCAGGTACGGCTAAGGGAGAAAAGCACTTTGATGGACGCGGAGGTCAAGAAGCTAAAAGACGAAATAAAGGAAGCATTTCTCGTCAAAAAATCGAGGGTGGTAAGGAAAGGTGCGTACGATCATATTGCCAAGTTCAAGAACTATTGTCATGAACTAGTTAGCCTGTTGCCTTGGCTTGGACCACATATCGCCAAACGTAGTGACCAGGGTAGCGCGTTGCAAGTAGTAAAGTACGTGAGGCCAACTACAACTATGGAAGGTGGCGATTATCCGTGAACCATGGTAGAGGATAGGATGGAGCCCCACATGGGTGGTGCGACCACCTGACTAGCCTCAAGAAGGAGAGTCTTAGTGCTCCAGGCAGTTGAAAGGAAGTGCGAGACTATAAACTATTCCACCCAGAAGCTGCACAACATTGGGGATGCGTGTAGAAACAGAGCATCACAGGGTCTACGACCGCGCACCGAGGGTTGCGCTACTGTGTGGATTGGCCAGAAAGTGATCGTTGGAGTCACTATTCACAATGGGATGCTCGATTTGAGGCCAAATGAAGTGGGCGGCGGGCATTTAAGTCGCAATTTATGGGCAGGATTTCAGAAAATCTGCCACCAAGAAAACATTAATGGCCCAAAATTTGGGGGAACAGCTGAATTCAAATTCAAAAGGTGCTATAAAACACAAAGGGCTAGCCAACGAACAACACTTGGTCATTTGAGAATTGAGCGCTTGAGAAAAATACTAAGCATTGAGAGTTGAGCGATAATTGAGCCCCTATGTTCACGAGCAATAGAAAACAGCCTAGATACGATGATAACCACTAAGGATGCTTTGGGAATCGAAGAGGTAACCTCTAGCGAGGCTGAACAGACCCCAATGGTAGAGGATGTTCCAGAAGGCACTGGGATTATGGTAGAAATCCCCAAATCACCACGAACGCCAAGGCCCAAGAAAGATAAACAAGCTATGGCCCCCATACGCTTGTGCCTGAGGAACCCACTATGCAGCAAGCTATCAATGGCAGAAAAAGGGAAATTTGTTACGATCGACACAGATGAGGAAGAAGAAAATCTACAGGCCCTGACCATCACAACAAAATGCAATGAATATATGGAGGAGGACATTCAATGTATACGCTCTGCAACAAAACTACCCGCATATGTCCCCCTGCGGAAAGGAAAGACCAAAGTGTCAAAGGACTTGGACGAAACCAATAGTTCACTCTAGACTCCACTCCTCCCAGATGGCATAGTGTTTGAAGGCATGCACCTGGGCCATGTGCCAACCATGAAGTTTGAAGATTGGGACCTTGTTGACCACAAGAAGTTCCCTCACTTAAGACCGGGAACCTCATGAAGCATAACACTAAGGGGTGGTGACAACGTTAGAACCATGGAAATGGCTGAGCGGTGTGGAAAAGGCAGGGTTGCTGCACTTACTATGGATACCGCATTTTCACCACACGCCCATCACCATTTTCGTCATCAGGTAGTTGCTTTGCCTGGTGCATGATGGGTATCTATGGTAGGAGGAGCCTATCCCCATCATGATAGGCCTCATTCACTGCATTTTTTGGCTCCCCTGCAAAGGAAAGGATCCCACAACCTTAGTTGAAGGAAAGGGTAGTGATTTGGCCCTTGTAGAAGCCATGAAGACAAAATAAAAGATATAGAAGAAGAAAATGGGCTATGCCGTCTCCAATATCAAGGACAAAGGGGTATGCGTAGCAACCCAACTCCTAGTCAGAAAAGTTATGAGGAAGTGTCGCGCTGATGAGGTACCACCGCCGGTAGTCGCACTGGCCGAGAAATGCATGGAGGGGGTCTAGTTCAATTGGTTTGAATTCCTCTATGAGGAATTTTTGAAGAACTCTCGCAAAGGCCAGGAGTAGGGTAAAATCTTCCGCTACACGTGGTCATTGTTATCCATAATGCTCGTAGTGGGGGAACTACCAGAGGATAGTCAATTCCCCAGCATTGACAGATAATTACCAAAGGCCGTGAAGTACGCTTCACTCTAGGCCAAAAAGGATGCAAAACGGATATGCAACACCAAAATCTTCTGGGTGCTCATGGAGATGAGCATCTAGATGTGGATCAATCGGAGGCTGCACCTATTGCCTACGGTGTACAACACTCTGCAAATTTTTTCATAATTCAAAGCCAACATGCAAAATGTATACATCAGAGGGCGCAAGGATATAAGGAAGTAGTGGACGAAGCTCCCTTTTATAGCCACTGACGACGTCATCTTCACTGTCTTGGAGACATGACCTTCGGAATGGCACGCCCCAGATCTGGCTAAACTTGAGAAGTCGACAGCACTGAAGAAGAAGGATGATGCCAAGCTGCACATCACACAATTCATAGAGAAAAGGCAAAAGGAAACACTCATATTACCTCCTATACTCATCTTACCTCCTATACTCCATGCTTTCACTGAAAGTCATTACTTATATTTGCCAAGGTTTGAAGGTGAATGTGAAAATATCACTACTGAGAGACATATGCATAATTTTGAGACTTTCCTTGACCTTTTTGAGGTTGATGAAGAGGATGTCAATATTAGGTTGTTTTTCCCTTTCTTTGCAAGGAAAAGTTGAGAGTTGGTTCAAAAACCTACCAGCTGCAAGCATCTCAGATTTCTCGTAGTTTACCAAAGTTTTACTTGACAACTAGGTGTTCAAAGAAAACCATTTCTTGATTCTAGAAGAGTATGACCAGTTGAAAAGATGGCCAAGGGACACGGTACAACAATTTTATGCTAGATTCAATCATGTCTATTGTTTGATACCTGCCCATAAAACACCTCCTCCCGGCTTAGATCTCTTACATTACCTGGATGCCTTTGATCCAGAAATGGAGTTTCAACTAAGAGAAAGGAACCTTGCAATACTTGAAGAGATGCAGAACAATGCAGTAGATGTAGAGGCTAATATGTTGATCAGAAGGGAAAAGTTGAAGGAAGAAAAGAGGGAGAACATAGATGCATAGCACTTGACATCTTCAGAGGTAAAGATGACATTTTGGTGAGTGCAGTGGAGCAAATGATGCAAAATATCATTGTGAGAGATGAATTTGTCACTCAAGATCACCATAACCCACATATCCCAGAAAAATAAGAGGTTTCTATCCCTAAACACTTGCCTGCTAATCCCAACTACCATAGATTAGAAAATGGATTTGTAAATCAATCTGAGGAGAAAGAATTTGTTGATCTAATGTGTATTTTTGATGACATTACTTGTGATGATTTGCCAAAGTTTGATCAGTATGATGATGATTATGTTCTCCAAATAGAAGCTAATCTTGTAGACCAATCAGTAGCTGGTTTATGGGAGAATAAAGTTTAGCTTCAGTAGCTTGAATATAGTGATCAATCAATGCATATCAGCTATGGTAGTGAGGAGGAAAGTGTAGAAAATTTAGAAGTAAGTGAAGGATCTTTGCCTTTTTGTTTTACTTCATTTCATTTCATCAAAGGAAACTTTGATGTAATTAGAAATCAGCAGTCATTAACTTTCAATCTTGACAATCAAAAGGATAATGAAATTCTTGATCAGAGCTCCTTACCCTTGTGTTTCTCCTCATTTGAAAAAATAAGAGAAAACTACAAGCAAGTAGATAAGCGAGTGGTCAACACTATAAATGATAAACCTTCTCCTGAAATGGTTGTTAGGGTCCAACCTAACCCTCTTATTTATGTAATAGGGTCGATTCATAGTTATAGTTTGTTAAAGAGTCAATAAAGCCCATATTAATAATTGTAAGTGGTTGACCCGAATTTAAAGAAGGGACCACAGTTAGTTGCAAATGGGCCATGGTATTAGATAGATGGTATTAATAAGAACCATGGTATTTCATGAATGAATCCTATATAAAGGATAGAGACTCCCCTTGAGGAGCATCGTGTCTTATTTTGTAATAGAGTCCAACTCTATTGGAGGTTGCCCCCTTGATGAGGCAAGTGAACATTGCTTTCCTCTCTGAATAATAAAATACATGTTATTATTTCTCATTGTTCTATGCTCTGGGTATATTTCTTTTCATATTTGGTATTTTGGTATCTTCTCATAGGTCAAGAGCATAACAAGTGTGTTGGGTTGTGTTATATTCTTCCCACGACTAACCTACGTAGTGAACCAGGGGGTTAGAGGGGGGGCGGAGCCCC